>SJYC01126759.1:0-35871 GCA_006408675.1 Madoqua kirkii
AATTCACCCATTCCAGTCCATTTTAGTTCGCTGATTCCTAAAATGTCAACGTTCACTCTAGCCATTTCCTGTTTGACCACTTCCAAATTACCTTGATTCATGACCTAACATTCCAGGTTCCTATGCAATATTGCTCCTTACAGCATCAGACTTTGCTTCTATCACCAGTCACATCCACAACTGGGTACATTGACCAACACTGGCCCAAATTACACAAGGCCCTCATCCAGGTTAGATACAGAGATGGAAGCTGTGTTTCAATGTTCAGTTTAGGCTAAAGGCATCCTCTCTTTCTTTTTTTAAATAGAAAGGTATATGACATTTCTAAATTCTGGAAAATGTCACTGAAACAAGTCATCACTCATTATTTCATGTAGTTGCTTCACTTAAAAACATCTCAGTTTCTTTTCCCACCCCATCCCATCTCCAGGCAGGTGTTAGAATAATACTCACGTGTCTGTAAAACACTCTGAGATCCTTGGCTAGAGGGCTCTGTGTGGAAGCAGAAAGTATTGTGTTTTATCAATTATTCATGAACACATGAAGCAGTGGTCTAGAAATGAGAATAGGCAAAATATTTACCTTGTTTATTCCTTTTTCTTTTATGGTATATTATCAGGAGTATCGCTGATAGGAGCAGGAGAGACAATAAAATCACTGGGATCAACACCATTAATATAAACTCTAACTGGTCTGTGTCTTCATCAATAAGGGTAGAATTTATACTGATGATGTAAGGTTCTGTGGTCACTGAAGCAAGTGTGCTTAGAGCCTCTGGCTCTTCATCCAGGCCTCCCATGCCTAGGAGCACATCTCCTGACAGCTCTGTGTCCTCCTCTCCTGTGGGAACACATACAAAATTGAGACTGTCATGGAGACAAAGCTAGTACGGTATGTTTTCAATGATCTGAAACTTACCCTCCATGCATCCAGCGAGAAACTTGATCCACTGGATTTGGTCTTCCAGTTCAGCATGACACAGAGCATTCATTGAACATAAATGGAGCTCAAGCTGGGAGTACTTCAACATGGAATCAGAACCCAGAGATAAACCGCCCACAAAGGCAGGCGGTTCAGATGCACTTCAGCAAAGGGCACTGAGAAGCTTGGTGGTGTCTAGCACAATATTCCAGGATATCCTATAGGGTATCCTATAATATTTCTGAATAAATCTAAATTCCAGCTTTCTGAGAGTTAAGCACTCACCACATAACACTTTTAGGTAAAGGGAATGGACTGTAAGGTTTCCTACCAACAGAAATGAATTTTTTCAAATCGGGGTGTCGGATCATATGTCAATGTCAGTTCTGCAGGGAACTGAGTCTGCCTCTGAAATGATCTCACAGAAATCCTGAAATGATCTAGATAAAAATACAATGTGTGGGGGTTTCATTGGTGGCTCAGGGGTAGAGAAACCACCCGCCAGTGCAGGAGACACGGGTTCGATCCCTGGTCCAGAAAGTCTCTCACATGCCAAGGAGCAGCTAAGCCCATGCACAACTCCTGAGCCTGTGCCCTAGAGCCTTAGTGATGCCGCTGTTGAGCCCACTTCCACAACTACTGATGCCCTCGGGCCCTAGAGCCTGTGCTTCGCAATGAGAGAAGCCGCTGCAATGAGAAACCTGTGCACCGCAACTAGAGAGTGCAGTCCCTGCCCTCCGCAGCTAGAGAAAGCCCTTGCAGGAGCAAAGACCCAACACGGACAAAAATAAACAAATACATGTTTTTAAAAATACCATGTGTACTTTTCTTGTAAAGTGAAATTCTCAAGGGAATGTTCCCTTAGAAACTAAGGAAACTGCACTAACATTTAAATTTACTGAGTAATGTGACTCTTTAGAACCCGTGCTATTAATAAATAGGCTTATTCTGTTGGGACTTTGGATTGTGTTGGAAAACCATCCTTTGGTTCATCACAGGACAGGAAAGGACTAGTAGCCAGGGGATTATTTGAAAAAAATCCTTTCTCGCCTGGCTCTGTCGTGACCATGGTCGGCTTTTCCTCCCATCGTGGTACTACAGTGTTGGTGGCACCCGTTGTGAAAACAGCATATTAGCTGAGGCTACAACAATGAGATAATTTATATGAAAGTTCTTCCTAAGGTGAAAGGCACTCTTCAAATGAAGATGTCCACTGCCTGAAGCCACGCTCCGTACTGCAGGTTAGGCTACCTCCCAGAGAATGACCGACTGGCCAAAGCATGGCCAGCTTAGGCCTCAGCTCTCCACATGTCTGCATGACAATCATTTATAAAAATATTTGTTTGATCACAGTCTAATTTTTCAGTTATATAAACACTTCCATTTCCCCAAGACCAGGGGATCCACTTAGTAATCATATCAGTCAATGTCACCCCAAACAATCAGAATCAATTCCAAACTGCTAAGTAACTGGTATTCCTCATGTGTATACACCAAAAGCAGGGCTCAAAAAATATCTACCATTTATTGACTTCTGCCTTCGGGGTTAAGTGACCTCGTTCTACATTTATGTCTTTGAAATAAGGTAAGTCAATAACGTATTTGTTACAAGATTTGACATATCCCCCTGTTCAGAGAACTAGTGAATCAAGCATCATTCTTTATTGGTAACCTCGGCCAGCAAAGACGGTATGCCGCGAGGGGAACGGTGGGCCACAGAGACTGTGGCACATAAGACGCCTGTGGCTGGTGACCACAGCCCCATTCCTTGAGGTCAGCGCTGAGGGCCTTCCTCCAATACCCAGACCACCTTCGTATTTGTTTATTTCCTTCTGCCCCTGCTACTGCTACTGCTACTACTTCACACTAACTTTTACAAATGATTTACTGAAAGCCAAGCTTTGTGCTCTGCCTTGTGCCCAGATTATCTCATTTTGTTCCCATCGTTTTTTCAGATAGCAGCTGGGGCAAGGAGGTTACCCAACCAACGAGTCCACATCCACAAAGTTATCGTGGAGGAGGGCTGAGAGAAGAATGTGAGCTTGGAACCTCGCATGGTACTTTCCTTCCCACCAGGCAGGGATGGAATGGTTACAGATGAAGAAGTGGTGACCAAGCAAGGGAGCTCACGTTCTTGACCCTCAGCCACAAGAAGGCAGATTTCTGGCACAGAGGGAGGGGAGGGCTCTCACTGGGCTCCTGGGGCCAGGAGGCTGTAAGCAGAACTGCCCGGAAGGGCGGGATCCTTCCAGCCTCTCCATGGAAGGTGAACAAGTTCCCAGTAGAACACTCAGCACTCTGAGTCACATCTGACCTGTTGCCTCAGAAAAGGAGAGAATTGGAAAAGAAATAAGCTAGCAAGAATAATGAGGGTGTTGGACAATCAGGCATGAAAGAGAAATGGAGAAGCTCACAGATGGTCCTGGGTTGTGCACATTTCTTTCTTAGCACAAATGACAAAGCTGGTAACAAGTGGTTCTTAGTGGCATTCTGGGGTGAAATTCCCCCCCCCCCCCAGTACCTCTCACACACACTCTAACACGTTTTCCATTTAACCATCATTTACTCTCTCTCATTCTTTAGCGATTATTGAAATAAATGAGTCAAGGGTTCTCTGTGTGTGCTTTTTCTTTACCCTGCAAGTCTTCATCTTCACACACTCCTGTGACAACCTTCCTCATACCCTTCCCTCCCCAAACAATACTGTGATAGCTGCAAATAATAAATAACAGTCATTTATTAGATGTTGATAGAGTATGCTGGTACCAGGATAAATATGCACAATCTGACAATCTCCCCAAGTTCATTGTTCACAATACAAATGAAGAAACAGTCTCAAATGTCTCCCTTGGTGGCATAATCCTGATATTTATGCTGGCAGTTCTACTGATACACAGGATTTTTTTAAAAATTGTTATTGAAGTACAAAGAATAGCAAGGAGAGATAAGAAAGCCTTCTCAATGATCAATGCAAAGAAACAGAGGAAAACATAGAATGGGAAAGATTATAGATCTCTTCAAGAAAATTAGAGATACCAAGAGAACATTTCATGCAAGATGGGCACAATAAAGGACAGAAATGGTATGGACCTAACAGAAGCAGAAGATATTAAGAAGAGGTGGCAAGAATACATAGAAGAACTGTATAAATAAGAGCTTCGCGACCCAAATAACCACAATGGTGTGATCACTCACCTAGAGCCAGATATCCTGGAATGTGAAGTCAAGTGGACCTTAAGAAGCATCACTACGAACAAAGCTAGTGGAGGTGATGGAATTCCAGTGGAGCTGTTTCAAATCCTAAAAGATGATGCTGTGGAAGTGCTGCACTAGTATGCCAGCCAATTTGGAAAACTCAGCAGTGGCCACGGGACTGGAAAAGGTCAGTTTTCATTCCAATCCTAAAGAAAGGCAATGCCAAAGAATACCGCCCAATTGCACTCATCTTACACGCTAGGAAAATAATGCTCAAAATTCTCCAAGCCAGGCTTCATCAGTATGTGAACTGTGTTCAAGCTGGATTTAGGCAGAGAAGTCAAAGATCAAATTGACATTGGATCATCGATAAAGCCAGAGTGTTCCAGAAAAACATCTATTTCTGTTTTATTGACTACACCAAAACCTTTGACTGCATGGATCATGACAAACTGTGGAAAATTCTTAAAGAGATGTGAATACCAGCCCACCTGACCTGCCTCTTGAGAAACCTGTATGCAGGTCAGGAAGCAACAGTTAGAACTGGACATGGAACAACAGACTGGTTCCAAATAGGAAAAGAAGTACGTCAAGGTTGTATATTGTCACCCTGCTTATTTAACTTATATGCAGAGTACATCATGAGAAACGCTGGGCTGAAAGAAGCATAAGCTGGAATCAAGATTGCCGGAAGAAATATCAATAACCTCAGATATGCAGATGACACCACCTTTATGGCAGAAAGTGAAGAAGAACTAAAAAGCCTCTTGATGAAAGTGAAAGAGGAGAGTAAAAAGTAGGCTTAAAGCTCAACATTCAGAAAACGAAGATCATGACATCTGTTCCCATCACTTCATGGGAAATAGACGGGGAAACAGTGGAAAGTGGCTGACTTTATTTTTTGGGGCTCTAAAATTACTGCAGATGGTGACTGCAGCCATGAAATTAAGACACTTGCTCCTTGGAAGAAAAGTTATGACCAACCTAGATAGTATATTAAAAAGCAGAAATATTCCTTTGCCAACAAAGGTCCATCTAGTCAAAGCTATGGTTTTTCCAGTAGTCACGTATGGATGTGAGAGTTGGACTATAAAGAAAGGTGAAGGTAAAGTCGCTCAGTTGTGTCCGACTCTATGCAACCCCGTGGACTGTAGCCTACCAGGCTCCTCCATCCATGGGATTCTCCAGGCAAGAATACTGGAGTGGGTTGCCATTTCCTTCTCCATAAAGAAAGCTGAGCACCAAAGAATTGATGCTTTTGAAGTGTGGTGTTGGAGAAGACTCTTGAGAGTCCCTTGGACTGCAAAGAGATCCAACCAGTCCTGAATATTCATTTGAAGGACTGATGTTGAAGCTGAAATTTAATACTTTGGCTACCTGATGCAAAGAACTGACTCATTTGAAAAGACCCTAACGCTGGGCAAGATTGAAAGTGGGAGGAGAAGGGGACGACAGAGGATGAGAGGGTTGGATGGCATCACCAACTCAATGGACATGAGTTTGAGTAAATTCTAGGAGTTGGTGATGGGCAGGGAGGCCTGGCGTGCTGCAGTCCATGGGGTCACAAAAAGTCGGACACGACTGAGTGACTGAACTGAACAGTTGACTTACAATGTTGTGTTAATGTCTGCTGTACAGCAGAGTGACTCAATCATACACACATATATTTTTTTCCATTATCGCTTATCATTGGATATTCAGTGTAGTAGGACTTTACTGTTTACCCACTCTACGTATAATGGTTTGCGTCTATTGATCCACAGTCCCGGTCCTCCCTCCCTCCCCTTCTCCCCTTGGCAGCCCTCAGCCTGTGCCCTGTGGCTGAGTGTCTGTGTCTCTTTGTGCTAAATCCATGTGTGTCAGTTTAGATTCCATGTGTAAGTGACATTATAAAATATTTGTCTTCTTTCTGATTTATTTCACTTAAGGCAATAGATAATCTTCATTACGGATTCACCTATGCTGCTGAAAGTGGCATCTGCTTCTTTTTCGTGCCTGAGTGATAGCCCATGTCCTCTTTATCCATTCTTCAGGGATGGGCATCAAGGCTGTCTCCACGTCTTGCTCACTGTAAACAGTGCGTCTGTGAACGCAGGGGTGCGGGTGACCCACAGGGCTGTGAGGCTGCCCTCCCTTGAGCGTGGGTGCCAGCGACAGTGGGGGTCTACTCACTCAGTGATTATGGGAATTTGGTAAATCCCCTTAATGGCTAAATGTTCTAATCTGTACAACTAAGGACTGGCTAAATGTTCTAGGCTAGTCTCTATCTCCCAAGGTTCCCTCTAGTTCCACATCTCTGTGTTGATTCGGAAGCACTGATCTTCTCTTCAGTTTGACTTTTTGCCAGGCACTGCAAACACAGCGCTAAGTTCAGAGGACACATCACAACACCCTTTCCTCAGCCGCTCAGTTTTCCCCAGAGATAACCATGCTTTCCTGCCGCCTTCTAGAAAACTCTCTGCATATACTAGCATAAGTATCATTTCCTATTTCCTTTTTTAACACAAATGGTAGCAAAATTTATATAGTGTGCTGCCCCTTGTGTTTTTTTTCTACTTAAAATTAGGTTTTGAGGATTATTCCATGTCTGTATACAGAGAGTTGCCTTTTCCTCCCATTATTTGGCTATATTGCCATCTATTCCTGTTGACGGGGACTTGGGTCCTTTCTTTGTGTTTGGAAGTTTGCGTTTCCTGTGGCCACAGTCGCGCCAGCACACCTGTCTGTTTGCTGGCGTGCAGCGCCATCTCGAGTGGGGAGAGGGCGAGTGTGCAGCGCCAAACTACTCCTCGGGGTCTGCCCAAACATCTACTCCACAACACCAGCCCGGAGCCCACACAGTGAGGACTAGCAGAAACTACATTGGGGAAGGGCTGGTACCCAGGGCATCTCTGATGGAAAAGCTGAAAACATTGCTGATCAGCCCAAGAGTTTGTGCCAAGAGCATAAAATGTCCTCAAAGGCGGAGCTGAAAACCTGGGGCAGGCCACATATCAAGCCCCTAGCCAGGAGTAAGTCACACGGGGGACTGAGGTGGAGACCAGACAGGATCCCGAGGCCACAAGAACAGGGTGGGAGTGGAGCCAAGGAGGGCAGGTCGGGAATTCCCCAAAGCATGACAGTGGTTCCCCTGTGACCTGTGGGCTGAGAGCAACTCTTAACCCAGTGGATCACTGTGTGGCCCAGACAGCCCCCTGCGCCTTGCCTTTTCTAGGAAACACCAGGTCAGGCCTATAACCTTCAGTGTTGAGTTCCTGTGGGAGCCACCCTACCATCCCATGCTTCTTGGGTAAAGTACAACATTTTAGAAACTCAGAGGTCCACCTCCACTATGGACGAACCCACACTCTTTCCAGAAGGGAGTCTGCAGCGCGTTGCCTGCATAAAGTACAGGGCTGGTTCCTGTGCTGAGCGCCGACTGGATGGATGTCTTCTTGCATCGAGGGGCCTGGAAAGAGCCTCTTTCTCCTCCAGTCCTACCTTTCCTAAAAGGCCCCAGAGGGGGCCACCAGCCCAGCCCACCCCACAGTGATCACATGAAGGATAGAGGCGTCCCAGCTGCATATGCTGCGTGTCCCACAGGGGCCTCCTTCACACCGGCCTTGGAAGGTCGCTACTCACCCTCCACCCAGTCTGTTTTCCCACCCTAGACTGATGTTCCCCAGGAGACTCATCTGTCCGGTAAAACTTCTCTATTGTTGTCTTTCTATCTACAAGAAGACATATTTCAGAAAAGAGGGGTGTGGCCTGGGGGTGGGGGCAGAGTGTAAAACTGAAGAAGCTGCAGAAAAGAGAGAGGTTCAAGCCTAAAAAGGGATAGAGGCAGCCACCGGCAAAGTGCAGAAGAAAAGAAAGCGGAAGAAAGAACTAGACTTGCTGTTGAAACCAGAAGAGTTGTGGGCAGGGCTGAGGGTGTGACCTTGAACCTGGCCAGTGCTGGGGGTGCGGAGTTGGGGACTCAGCGCGGGTCTGCTAGGACTCTCCTCTTCCAGGGGCCTCGGTCGTGTTCTCTCCTGTGACCCCCATGCAAAGTCTCCCCAGGGCGATCTTTTCACCGTCTCTCTCTCTGCTCACAAAATGGAGCATTAACAGATGATAGGAATGGTCATTCGAGCAATGAAATTAAGCTGCAATATTCATTTTACTTTTAATCCTAAAATTACCAGATAACTGGACAGTGCACAGAGTCACAAAAGACTGTTGACACCATACAAACACAGCTGGGATGTGTGTGTCAGACATCTGGTGAGGACCCTGGGAAGGATCCTCGTTCGAGGGCAAAGGGAGGAAATGCCCGAGGTGAGCCTGGGAGCCAGCAATCAAGCAGGCACTTCACCCCCTTGTTACCACCCCACACCTCGTCCCCAAGTGGAAGTGACTCTGCTTCCTGGTGAAGCAAACTCGCTAACTTCTCTTTTTGAAAGTGGAACAAATGCACAATCAAGCTCTCTTTTTTAAAGTTTAAAGAAAAGTGTTACATAGCAACTGAAAGGTTGCCACACTCATATTACAATGTAAAATATAACACTGGCAAGAGAATATTATTAAACTCAGAATTTCAGGAAGCATACTGGACCTCAGTCAGATGCATGTCGATTCCAACATGCAGATGGTTGAAATCATCTTATAATTCAGGTAGTGAAATGAAACGCACACACACACAGCAGGTATCAGGTAGTCAAATATTGTCCTGCTTGGTGGAGAAACTTGATTTAGGATTTCAAGATGCTCAAGAAACCAAGCCCAAGAAGCCTACCCACTTTCCATTAACCCTGTACCTCTGTCTACGGAAAAGAGCCAGATTCATAGGAAGGCAGGGTCAAACCAAACTGAGACGTCCTCCAGTTTCTCAGCCTCGGCGGAGTATTAGAGTCACCTGGGGACCTTTCAGCCCAGCCCAAATCATTACATCCGAATACCTGTGGTATTCGGTCTGAACCCAGGTCTCAGTACCCTCTACAGACTCCAGTGTGCAGCCAAGCTTGAGAACTGGGGCTCCAAACCCTGTCCACTCCCGACCTTCCCCAGCCTACCTCTCTTTCTCTAAGTTCCTTCTTGGTGAACTGGCGTAGAATCGGGGTAGGGAGTGGATTCCCAGCTCCCAGCAGCTGCCCACTGTGTCATAAGAACACGATCGTTTAAAAAGCGTCACTGGAGCCTCGACCCTCTGAGAGCCTCTGGCCTGGATATACCAGAGAGAGCTGTGACACTCATGCCTTGTCATGTGACTAAGAGGCATTAACAAGAGAGATCATGCTGGAGCTTAAAGCCTCACCTCAAGCAAAAGTAACCACCGGACTACCCACTCAGCAGTCCACCTGCATTAGTGTGTACCAGAGTCACCAGGAGGGTCCCCCGCCCAACACTCACGGCTAGACATTGTCCCCAGACCTTCTGACTCAGCAGGTCTGGGATGGGACCAGGAACCTTCACCTCTAATAAAACGCTCATGCTGCTGGTCTGGGGGCCATACCTTGAGAACCAGGGGTTTGAGTGGGGCAGACAACCTCATGGGGTTGCGTTTAGCTGTCAGTCACACCCACGGCTGCTCGTGGTACTTATTGCACACGGACAGCGCCTGGTGCTGCTTAGGGTCCACTCAAAACTGGCTCCTGAGGACAGCTGAGGTCGTGGCCTGGGCAACGGTATCTTATTAAAGCTCCCTAGGTGAGTCCATTAAGTATTTATGCTGGGTTGAAAATTACTGAGTTAAATCATAATTCAATTAACTTTAATTTGCTGTTATTCATGAAGACAGTCTGTTCGCTCCAAAGATGACTGGAGAACCCTACAGAGAAAGACGTCTTTGGGAGCAAAATTAATAAGGTGTATTCTGGCATTGAAATTGGAAGGAAAGAACAAAACTGTCACTACTTGCAGATCACATGATACTTTATATAAAAACCCTAAAGCCTCCAGCTCCGAACTATTAGAACTAATAAATTAATTCAGCAAAGTTTCAGGATACAAGATGAATATACAGAAAACTGTTGTATTTCTATACATTAATAATGAACTATCAGAAAGTTTTTTTAAATCCTGTTTAAAATTGCATCAGAAAGAATGAAATACCTTGGAATAAACTTAACCAGGGAGGTGAAAGACTTATACACTGCAAACTATAAAACATTGATGAAAGAAATTGAAGATACAAAAAAATTGAAAGATACCCCATAGTGTTGGATTAGAAGAATTAATACTATTAAAATGGTCATACTACCCAAAATAATCTACAGGTTTAATGCAATTCCTATCAAAATACCCATGACATTTTTCACAGAACTAGAACAACTAATCCTACAACTCATAGGGAACCATAAAAGACCCAGAATCATGAAAGAAATCCTGAAGACAAAGAACAAGGCTGGAAGCAAAGCTCTCAGATTTCAGAATACACCACAATATATTTTTAGATCTGTCTCCCAAGGCAAAAGAAATAAAAATAAACAAAGAGGACCTAATTACTGAAAAGCTTTTGCACACCAAAGGAAACCACCTACAAAACAAAAAGACAATCTACAGAATGTGCAAAAATATTTGCAAATGATATGACTGACAAGAGATTAATATACAAAATATATAAACAGCTCACACAACTCAATATCAAAAATACAAATAAGTCAATCAGAAAATGGGCAGTGGACCTGAAGATATTTTTCCAAAGAAGACATACAATGACCAACAGGCACAAGAAAAGATGCTCAATGTCACTAATTATTAAGTAAATGGTAATCAAAACCACAATGAGCTATTACCACACACCTGTCAGTATGGCCATCATCAAAAAGTCTACAAATAACAAATGTTGACGAGGGTGTGGAAAAAAGGGAATCCTCCTACACTGTTGGTGGGAACGTACATTGATGCAGCCACTGTGGAAAACAATATGAAATGTTCTCAGAAAACTAAAAATAGAACTACCATGTGATCCAACAATCCTACTCCTGAGTATATACTCAGAAAATACTAATTTTAAAAGATGCATGTATCCCAATCTTCACCGCAGCACTATTTACAACAGCCAAGATATGGAAGCAATCCAGGTGTCCATCAACAGACGAATAGCTGAAGAAGATGTGGTGCATAGAGACAGTGGGGTGCCACTCAGCCGTGAAAGAACGAAAGGCCGCCTTCTGTGGCAGCACGGATGGGCCAAGAGAATATGATGAAATAAGTCAGACAGAGAATGCTGTATGATACTGCTTATACATGGAATCCAAACAGAAATAGATTTACAGATACAGAAAGCAAAGTAGTGGTTACAGGTGAAAAGACCGAAGTGGGGAGGGACAAATTAGAGATACTAGGTTAAGAGAGGCAGACTACTGTATAAGATAGATAAGCAGTACAGACACATTGTACAACACAGGGAATTACAGCCTTTGAAAGTGAAGAAAGGAAAGTGGCTCAGTCATGTCCAGCTCTTTGCAACCCTATGGACTATACAGTCCATGAAAATTTCCAGGCCAGAGTACTGGAGTGGGTAGCCTTTCTCTTCTCCAGGGGATCTTCCCAAGCCAGAGATCAAACACAAGTCTCCAGCAGCAGGCAGATTTTTTACTAGCTGAGCCACAGGAAAGGCCAAGAATACTGGAGTAGGTAGCCCATCCCTTCTCCAGCAGATCTTCCTAACCCAGGAATCCAACTGGGGTCTTCTGCATTGCAGGCAGATTCCTTACCAACTGAGCTATCAGGGAAGCTCATTATCTTGTAATAACTTGGAGTATACTCTATAAAAATACTGAACCATTATGCTGTACACCTGAAACTAATATAATAATGTAAATTGACTCCAGAAAAACATTGATTTCTGCTTTATTGACTATGCCAAAGCCTTTGACTGTGTGGATCACAATAAACTGTGGAAAATTCTGAAAGAGATGGGAATACCAGACCACCTGACCTGCCTCTTGAGAAACCTGTATGCAGGTCAAGAAGCAACAGTTAGAACTGGACATGAAACAACAGACTGGTTCCAAATAGAAAAAGGACTACGTCAAGGCTGTATATTGTCACCCTGCTTATGTAACTTCTATGCAGAGTACATCATGAGAAACGCTGGGCTGGAAGAAGCAGAAATTGGAATAAAGATTGCCGGGAGAAATATCAATAACCTCAGATATGCAGATGACACCACCTTTATGGCAGAAGGTGAAGAGGAACTAAAAAGCCTCTTGATGAAAGAGGAGAGTGAAAAAGTTGGCTTAAAGCTCAACATTCAGAAAACGAAAATCATGGCATCCGGTCCCATCACTTCATGGAGAATAGATGGGGAGATGGTGGAAGCAGTGACTGACTTTATTTTTCTGGGCTCCAAAATCATGGCAGATGGTAACTACAGCCATGAAATTAAAAGACGCTTACTCCTTGGAAGGAAAGTTATGACCAACCTAGATAGCATATTAAAAGGCAGAGATATTACTTTGCCAACAAAGGTCCACCTAGTCAAGACTATGGTTTTTCCATTGGTCATGTATGGATGTGAGTTGGACTGTGAAGAAAGCTGAGTGCTGAAGAACTGATGCTTTTGAACTGTGGTGTTGGTGAAGATTCTTGAGAGTCCCTTGGACCACAGGAGATCCAACCAGTCCATCATAAAGGAAATCAGTCCTGAATATTCATTGGAAGGACTGATGCTAAAGCTGAATATTCTCCAATACTGTGGTCACCTCATGCGAAGAGCTGACTCATTGGAAAAGACTTTGATGCTGGGAGGGATTGGGGGCAGGAGGAGAAGGGGACAATAGAGGATGAGACGGCTGGATGGCATCACTGACTCGATGCACATGAGTTTGAGTGAACTCCAGGAGTTGGTGATGGACAGGGAGGCCTGGCATGCTGTAATACATGGGGTCCCAAAGAGTTGGACACGACTGAGCGACTGAACTGAACTGAACTCGACTATATCTTAACAATAAAAATACCTGTGTATGTGCTTGTCAAACAATCTATTTCTTCAGCTCTGGGATCTTTTTTTAAAATCAGTTGTTCAGCATCTGTGACATCTGACTATGATGTGGTTAAGAGCAAAATGGGAATAAAACAGGAACAAACAACATTACCAGACACTCTAGGCCCCAGCCGGGCTGCAGCAGGGGAGGATGGCTGTGCTGATGCAGGGGTTACTGCCAAGCAGAGGGACCACGTCCTTGATGTCAGGGCTCTGGCATGGACCAGAGGCTGCCCTGGTACACCATCCCATTGAGAGCATGGGGCACGTTCTCAAGGGCAAGTCCCTTCTCTAGTTCACTTGGTTTTGAAATAGTACTGTGAACTGTTTATTATCTGAGTGATTTCTCCCCTGTACCTATTCATCTCTCAGCTGTCTCCTCCACTGTTCTGCCCCCCACCTCTCTACAGCACAGGGAGCCCTGTCTGCCGGGTGGCTGCCGTTCACTGAACAGCTGTTTAGGAGAAAGGCCAGATGAGTTGGAGGCAAAGTGCTAGACAGGCATCATGCCTTTTTATCAAGAGTCTGGTATCTTCTTCTTCAATCAACCCCCTTCCAGGAACACACACAGTATGTTCTTAGTCAGAGACAGAAAAGGGATCTACAGCAGTTTTCTCAGAAACGTATCTGAATTTTAAAGAAAACACTGGGAAATGAGAGGAACTGAGTGAGAAGACAAGAACCTCTAATAAAGAGATTTCATGTTTTTAACTTTTGGGGTTTTCTTTCTGTTGGTTGGTTTTGGTTTTGGAATCAGGTGTGTCTTAGGGTTCCCCCCATAAAGTCCGAGTGACTGAACCCTCTCTGGGGAGCAGGACTAGGGGTGGAGGGACTATTAATTCCTCTGTAAAGCTAGTGGAGGTGATGGAATTCCAGTGGAGCTATTTCAAAATCTGAAAGATGATGCCGTGAAAGTGCTGCACTCAATATGCCAGCAAATTTGGAAAACTCAGCAGTGGCCACAGGACTGGAAAAGGTCAGTTTTCATTCCAATCCTAAAGAAAGGCAATGTCAAAGAATGCTCAAACTACTGCACAATTGCACTCATCTCACACGCTAGGAAAGTAATGCTCAAAATTCTCCAAGCCAGGCTTCAACAATACGTGAACCGTGAACTTCCTGATGTTCAAGTTGGATTTAGAAAAGGCAGAGGAACCAGAGATCAAGTTGCCAACATCCACTGGATCATGGAAAAAGCAAGAGGGTTCCAGAAAAACATCTATTTCTGCTTTATTGACTATGCCAAAGCCTTTGACTGTGTGGATCACAATAAACTGTGGAAAATTCTGAAAGAGATGGGAATACCAGACCACCTGATCTGCCTCCTGAGAAATCTGTATGCAGGTCAGGAAGCAACAGTTAGAACTGGACAGGGAACAACAGACTGGTTCCAAATAGGAAAAGGAGTGCATCAAGGCTGTATACTGTCACCCTGCTTATTTAACTTCTATGCAGAGTACATCATGAGAAACGCTGGACTAGAAAAAACACAAGCTGGAATCAAGATTGCTGGGAGAAATATTAATAACCTCAGATATGCAGATGACACCACCCTTATGGCAGAAAGTAAAGAGGAGCTAAAAAGCCTCTTGATGAAAGAGTAGAGTGAAAAAGTTGGCTTAAAGCTCAACATTCAGAAAACGAAGATCATGGCATCCAGTCCCATCACTTCATGGGAAATAGATGGGGAAACAGTGGAAACAGTGTCAGACTTTATTTTTGGGGGGCTCCAAAATCACTGCAGATGGTGACTGCAGCCATGAAATTAAAAGATTCTTACTCCTTGGAAGAAAGGTTATGACCAACCTAGATAGCATATTCAAAAGTAGAGACATTACTTTGCCGACTAAGGTCTGTCTAGCCAAGGCTATGGTTTTACCTGTGGTCATGCATGGATGTGAGAGTTGGACTGTGAAGAAGGCTGAGCGCCAAAGAATTGATGCTTTTGAACTGTGGTGTTGGAGAAGACTCTTGAGAGTCCCTTGGACTGCAAG
This sequence comes from Madoqua kirkii, assembly GCA_006408675.1. Taxonomy (NCBI): domain Eukaryota; kingdom Metazoa; phylum Chordata; class Mammalia; order Artiodactyla; family Bovidae; genus Madoqua; species Madoqua kirkii. The sequence continues at coordinate 15,061 of SJYC01126759.1, forward strand.
GAGATCCAACCAGTCCATTCTGAAGGAGATCTACTGCTGCTAAATCACTTCAGTCGTGTCTGACTCTGTGCGACCCCATAGATGGCAGCCCACCAGGCTCGCTCGTCCCTGGGATTCTCCTGGCAAGAACATTGGAGTGGGTCAGCCCTGGGATTTCTTTGGAAGGAATGATGCTAAAGTTAAAACTCCAGTACTTTGGCCACTTCATGCAAAGAGTTGACTCATTGGAAAAGACTCTGATGCTGGGAGGGATTGGGTGGCGGGAGGAGAAGGGGACGACAGAGGATGAGTTGGCTGGATGGCATCACGAACTCAATGGACGTGAGTCTGAGTGAACTCCGGGAGTTGGTGATGGACAGGGAGGCCTGGCGTGCTGCGATTCATGGGTCGCAGAGTCAGACACGACTGAGCGACTGAACTGAACTAAAGCTCTGTTCCCTACATACTGGGCAATAAGTGAAAATATTCACTCAGGATGTTTTTTCTGACATTATACTTGAAGAATAAACAGTTGGTTGAACAGACTCAGCGCAAAATCAGCAAAGGTTAGTGGCAGATTGTAAGCACCAAAGTCTGGGTAAAGCAGTGTCTGTTTCCTATACCCTTTCTCTTCAGCCATCAGACGACCGAAGGTCACAGTGCCGCACGTGGAAGAAACCAGCGTCCCTTTTGCTGATTCTGAGGAGGTCATCTGATGAAAGCCTTCATACAATAGTCTGCTCTGCACCCGTGAAGCTGGGCTGTGTCTTACCCGGTTGCTTTGAGAAGCAGCCCCGCAACTGCAATCGACCCTCAGGTTACAACATCCTATCATGTGACTACATACACAACATGCCTACTCACATGTGGAAACTAATTTTGTATCATAAATGGACTTTTTTTTTTTTACGAAACAGAAGCAGACTTACAGATTTTGAAAAGAGACATGGCTACCAAAGGGGAAAGTGAGGGTGGGTGAGGGATAAATCAGGAGCTTGGCGTAGACATATGCACACTACTATACATAAGACAGATAATCAACAAGGCCCTACTGTATAGCACAGGGAACTCTACTCAATATTCTGGGATAAACTGTATGAGAAAAGCATCTGAAAAAAAATGAATATATGTATAACCGAATCGCTTAGCTGTATACCTGAAACTAACCCAACATGTAAATCAACTATAGCCCAACAAAATGCAGAAAAGAGAAAAAACTGAAAACATGCCCACCACAGGCCCACAGTGCTCAGATGTCTTTTCCATTTTAAACTTTTTATTTGGTGTCTTTTTTTAAAGAAAGCTTATTGTATCTAAGCAGACATGTCCAGAACTTAAGGCTGCCTCTGGCTTGAAGTTACTTGCCTGGGAAGCTGCATTTCTGACCATCTGAGTACCTTTCATACACTGGAATCTTATCCTGGCCTGTCAGTACCTGGCAGTTTAAAGAAGTGTATATATTTATATGACACAGAATACACTTCTAACATTTAAAGTTTCTTCCTATCATCAGTGGGATGATAGATACAAAAGCACTTTTTAAAAAATATTTTATATTGGAGTAAAGTTGATTGACAACGCTGTGTGAGTTTCAGGTATACGGCAGAGTGGGTCAGTTATCCATATACATATGTCAGCTCTTTTTCAGATTTTCCCCATATAGATTATTACAAAGCAGAGTTCCCTGTGCTCTACAGTAGGTCCTTATAATCTGTTTTATATATAGCAACGTGAAAAGTATTTAAAAATTTTTTAAAGATTCTTAAGTGATGGAAAAGTATTCAGGTTGGTCATAATTAGTATTTTTGTTACAATTCCACCTGTTTTTTCTTGGAATCTTATTGATTTATTTCGGCTGTGCTGGGTCTCTGTTGCTGCAGAGAGCAGGGGCTGCTGTTTCTGGTGCGGCTGCAGCTTTTCACTGCGCTGGCTTCTTGGGTTTGGGAGCACGGGCTCCAGGGCAGGCAGGCTTCAGAAGCTGCGACCCCTGGGCTCTGGGGCACACGGGCTTCATTGCTCTGCGGTATGTGGGATCTTCCCAGGCCAGGCATCGAACCTGGCAAACGGATTCTCTACACAGAGTCACCAGAGAAGCCCCCGTCAGAGTTTCAGGACTGCTGGTCGGCCTTCTGACGTGCTAGCCCCACTCTCTTCTGTCCACCTCTTTTCTGCATTTATTAATATACCCATGACTTTTTCCTCACTTTGCTTTTAATGAGACTGATTACGTCAAAATATGCTTTCAAGTTGATCCACCCTTGTAGTCCCGATTTCTTCTACTTCATCACCAAGGTTTTTTTGTTTTATTTATTTTTTAGTGATAATTCCTTGTTATCTGAATGACTGATCTACGACTCAGTTTAAATAGTCTTCTTTTTCTGTTGCTGCGTGGCTTCAGTCGTGTCCCACTCTGTGCCACCCCACAGACAGCAGCCCACCAGGCTCCCCTGTCCCTGGGATTCTCCAGGCAAGAACACTGGAGTGGGCTGCCATTTCCTTCTCCAATGCATGACAGTGAAAAGTGAAAGTGAAGTCATTCAGTCGTGTTTGACTCTTAGCGACCCCACGGACTGCAACCCACCAGGCTCCTCCGTCTATGGGATTTCCCAGAGTACTGGAGTGGGGTGCCATTGCCTTCTCCAAATATTCTTCTAATATTTGTTAACTGGCTACATAGTCAATATGTCTCTGGGTTTAGTGAGGCACCAAAATAGGAGTGGTCTTTTCTTGGTAAAATATCATCTAATCATAAATAGAGTTATTAAATAAAATATGGGATACCTGTTAAATTTGAATATCAGGTAAACAACAAATAATTTTTTTTAATATGTAATATTTACATGTATACTTACAATAAATTACATGGGGTATAGTTATACTAAAATTTTTTGTTTATTTAAAATTTATATCTACCTGAGTGTTTTATATTATTTGCTAAATCTGACCATCTTGCATGCATGCAAGATAAGTCACCTCACTCATGTTCATTTCTATGCGACCCCATGGACTGTAGCCCACCAGGCTCCTCTGGCCATGGGATTCTCCCGGCAAGAATACTGGAGTGGGTTGCCATGTCCTTCACCAGGGATCTTCCTAACCCAGAGACTGAATCCAGGTCTCCTGCATTGCAGGTGGATTTTTTTACCCCTGGCTAGCCATCTTAATCATAGACAAATAAGCATAATTTTTAGAAAAATAAATACATTTTAAATTAATAAACAGTGGTGTCAGGTGGAAAAAAAATCAGCAAATCCTACTAATTACTGGGCTCCTGTTTCTGAAAACCACAATGGAATGGGGAAATAGGAAATAATCAAGATGGTTTTAATTCATATAAAATAAAGAATATAGAAAAAATTCAGATTTCCAAAACAAACTAGATTAATTGGTTTTGTTTTATGGGAAAAAAAAAATACTACCACCCATCAGACCCTGCTCTGGTGGACAGCTCTCCTTTCAAACCACCTCTTTCACTTCTCAGAAAGTCCTTCTGTGATGTTCGCAGCTCCTGAGACAGACTCTTCCATCCTTTTTATGTTACATAATTTTTTTTTCAAGTTTTCAAATCAGTTCTTACTGGCTTGAAATTTCATGTCTATGAAACTTATATTCTCCTTTTTTTTTTCCAAAAGTACTTCTGTAACTACTTGGATTTTCTGCAAATTGTCACGCCACTCAACGCTTATCTCCTGAACTTCCCTCCATATTCTGAGAGGGAAGTGGACAGAAGGTGTTCTCAGAACTATTCACTGATGCAGCCACGTAGCTTTCTCCACAGGAGGAGGGAGGAACAGCTGTGGCCTGTTTGGTTTGAGGAACCAGAAGTGAACTATTCCCAGACCAAATGATTTGAGAGAGTTAACATTTTAGAATAAAATAAAACTGGATTAACCAAAAAATCACATGCATTCAGTTTTCACCACATTGCATTACTGAAATGATTATAACTTTGTCAGAAATGCGAGTATGTCTTGGGCGACTGAATAAATTTCATACCATATATGTCCCTGCTAGGCACCAGGCCCTATTCTGGGACATAAAGGTGAATGAGACCACTTCCCGGGGAAGCGGTGGGTAAGTAGGGACAACGGCATCCAAATTAATAGTCACATGACAGTTTCATAAAAGCGGTAACAGGTTTGGGTACAGAGTATCATGAGGACTCGGGAGGGGAAGACACTCATTGCATTAGGGGTGGGGGATTCAGGAGATCTTCACAGAGGAAGTGATCACTGAATTGAATCTCAGAATTTGTCAAGCAATGATGGCTGCAAAGGCATTGCAGCTGAAGCATCGCTAAGGAAAGACTCTGTGGCCCAACAGAGCTTGGCACATTCAAGGACATGTATCACAGGATGTGCGGTGGAAAGGGCCCAGAGGGAAAGGAGGTCAGCACAAGCTTATACAGGGCCTTGTGATGATGCCAGGGAGACCAGAGTCTATCCAAAGGAAATGGAAAACCACTGAAGGGGTAAGTACAAGAGAAAAATCATCAGTTTTGTTAGAGAAGCATCACTCTGGAGGTTATATGAAATGGAGTTGGAGAGGAGACGAAGCCAAGAAGACTAGTTAAGAAGTTGATGACGTACCCTAGGTGAGAGCTAAGAAGGGCCTAAACCAGCAGGGAGCAGAGAAAGAGTTCTGTTTTGGCCAGGCTGAGCCCAAGACCCCTCCAAGCAGGACAGATGGTCAAAATGCAGAACTGGGGCTGGACCTTCAGACCTGACTAGAAGTGATACGGGGCAGATCATCAGCCGAGGACTGAGATGAAAGCCAAGAAAAGGGAAGACGTGGCCCTGAAATAACGGAAGGAGTGAGAGGAGAAAAGAAAAATGTGAAAGGAGCAGGTGGGACGAGAAAGATCACAACACCAAACCTGAAAGGAACCGCCAGACTCGCAGGAGACCAAGAAGAGAATGACCTCGTAAGAGCCACAGAAGGCGAGGCTTTCAATAATTGATTGATTACGTTAAGGGCTACGGAGAGAAACCGGAGATAAAGACGGAGATGGGCCCTTTGGGTTCAGCTATCAGGAGGCTCCGCTGACTCGGGTAGAGCGGCTGAGTGTTGTTCTTGCCGTGGCAGCCAGATCACAGGGGGCTGAAAGATGAATGACGAGGGAGAAAATGAAGATTGCTGGCTGCCTTTCAAAGAGACTGGAAGCCAAGGAAAGAAAGGAGGGCGGACAGCTAGCAGGGACCCCGGAGAACTGGAAAAGAACTCACTTTTCATTATGAACATTCACCTACCGAAGAGAACAGAAACAAATATAATAACAGGGGGCCCACCCCAATTCTCTTCTATTTCTCCATGATGACTACAGCAGGGGTTGACAAACTTTTTCTTAGTGGGCCAGAGAGTAAAGGTTTTAGACCTTGTGGGCCAAGAGGCCAAAGAGAGGCTAGTATCTGTTTTTAAATAACCATTAAAAAACAGCCTTAGCTCGAGGGTTGGAAAAAAACAGGATGACTGTTGAACTGGGGCCATGAGGCCTGGTTTGCTGACCTCGGACCACCATGCTTTTTCTGAAAGAAACACAACATTGTAGATAGAGTTGAAGCCCCCCTCCCCCTGATCTCATTCAAGTTAACTGCTCTCAAGTCAGCATGTATCAATCGCACACTTTTCAAATATGCCTGTGGCCCTAAGCCATAGAAGCAGAACTTGGAGTGTTTTTAAAACTTTAAATAAATATAATTATTCTGTGCATAATAAAAGCTGGCTTAAAGCTCAACATTCAGAAAACGAAGATCATGGCATCCAGTTCCGTCACTTCATGGGAAATAGATGGGGAAACAGTAGAAACAGTGTCAGACTTTATTTTTCTGGGCTCCAAAATCACTGCAGATGGTGACTGCAGCTATGAAATTAAAAGATGCTTACTCCTTGGAAGAAAATTTGTGACCAACCTAGATAGCATATTCAAAAGCAGAGACATTACTTTGCCGACTAAGGTCTGTCTAGTCAAGGCTATGGTTTTTCCAGTAGTCATGTATGGATGTGAGAGTTGGACTGTGAAGAAGGCTGAGCACCAAAGAATTGATACTTTTGAACTGTGGTGTTGGAGAAGACTTTTGAGAGTCCCTTGGACTGCAAGGAGATCCATCCAGTCCATTCTGAAGGAGATCAACCCTGGGATTTCTTTGGAAGGAATGATGCTAAAGCTGAAACTCCAGTACTTCGGCCACCTGATGCGAAGAGTTGACTCATTGGTAAAGACTGTGATGCTGGGAGGGATTGGGGGCAGGAGGAGAAGGGGACAACAGAAGATGAGATGGCTGGATGGTATCACTGACTCGATGGATGTGAGTCTGAGTGAACTCCAGGAGTTGGTGATGGACAGGGAGGCCTGGTGTGCTGCAATTCATGGGGTCGCAAAGAGTCGGACACAACTGAGCAACTGAACTGACCTGAACTGAATAATCTGCAACTTTTCTTTTTTTTTTTTTGGTCAACAGTACATTTGAGACTGATTTATCTTTATACATTTGGCTACAGTTCATTAAATTTACCTACTCTATGATATCTCATTCTATATCAAGTTCTTTATATTTTTCTTGTGTTAATAGATATTGAGATTGTTTCTATTTTTTCCATTTTTACCAACAAGGCTACACTCCACATTCTTAGCCATACTTCTTTGCTATACATTTGTGAGTGGTCTGGGGTACACGCCTAGGAGTGGATTGTTGAAGCTGTAAAGGTATGAACATCTTCAGTTAGCTAAATGTTTCCAAACTGTTCCCTAGAATGATTGTATAGAAAAGTTTCCTTTTCCAATAATCTCATATAGTAAGTAACCTGAAAAATTCTCCCAATATTCAATACCTAGAGATATAAATGAAATACAGTAAGTCCCCTCCATGTGAACAAGAGCATTCTGAGGGCATATTGATAAGTCCTATTTGTTCATAAATCCAACAAAGTTAGCTGAGGTACCCAGCTAACACAGACAGCTATTTAGTACTTACTGTAATATGTTTATAATATTTTCTCACACAAATAATACATAAAAAACAAACACAGAATACAGAAAATGGTTTTAATCTCACATTACAGTACCATAGCAGGCATACTGGAGCTGACACCAAGTGAACAGGCAAGAAGAGGTACTGACTTGAGGAGGGAGAGGAGGTGGAAGATGGTAGAGCTGAAGGATCGGCAGCAACAGGAGACGGAGAGCAAGCTGCAGTCTCACTCATGCCTGACGATACGGAACACAAGTTTGCATCTTTGAAAGTTTGCAACTTAAAGGTTCGTACGTAGGGGACTGGCTATATAAGAAACTTCTTGAATGTATAATGAAATCACAAAAAAGGCAAGGCAATCCCCAGGGCCCAGAAAACATGGAGAAAGCAAAACAACAGCTTGTGAGGAAATTTAAATTCACAGCCATACCTACCTACCTACAGGGACTTCCCAGAACCCCACAGGGATATCAGAGGTTCTATAGTACTTTCAGGGGTTCCAGTCCACCCACAGGGTCAAAAGTTAAAGTTTAAACACCAGGTCATGGTTATAAAAAATAAAGAAAAAAGCTGTGGTACATACACACAATGGAGTATTACTCAGCCCTTAAAAAGAATAAATTTGACTCAGTTCTAATGAGATGGATGAAACTGGAGCCGATTATACAGAGTGAAGTAAGCCAGAAAGAAAAACACCAATATAGTATACTGACACATATATATGGAATTTAGAAAGATAGTAATGATGACCCTGTATGTGAGACAACAAAAGAGACACAGATGTATAGAACGGACTTTTGGCCTCCGAGGGAGAGGGAGAGGGTGGGATGATTTGGGAGAATGGCATTGAAACATGTATACTATCATGTAAGAAATGAAGCGCCAGTTTATGTTTGATGCAGGATACAGGATGCTTGGGGCTGGTGCACAGGGATGATCCAGAAAGATATATGGGGTGGGAGGGGGTTTCAGGATTGGGAGCACATGTACACACGTGGCTGATTCATGTCAAATTATGGCAAAACCAATACAGTATTGTAAAGTAGAATAAAATAAAATAAAATAAAAAGGAAAAAAAAAAAGAAAAGCAGCTGCAATGATTCTGGCAAAGGTCAAAGTCAGGAGTGCTTCCCCCAGGCTGACCTCACCATCATCCTGACACTGTGGACCCCTGGCCCACGGCCCGGCTGTGAATTTGGTTCTGCCTGCTTCGTGCTCTGTGGCAGTCTCTTTACTCACTTTGGTCACCTGCTTCTGGTTACTGGCTTGCCCCTTTAACGAGCTTTTGGCACCTCACACAGCTCTTGGAGGCTGACTCCTGGGGGCTGCTCCCTCCACACCCCAGGGCTGGGGTTTAAGCCTCAGGTCCAAGCCCCTACTCTCCTCAAGCCCCATGGACATCCCTGTCGGAGTTTTTTCAAACCCTATTTTGTGGTGACAGGACTAGGAAAGTATTTACAGTAGCTTGATGACGGATCAGAAAAGTCGGAGTTTTGTTCAATAGGCTGGGCCCAGCTCTGTACGCTGGGTTTTGCCCTCAGTGCCCCCAAGATTTCCATCATGATGGCAGTTGACAGATACAACAAGATTAGATCTACATAAACGTCAGACAAAAACTGTCAAATAGTTAATAATATGTTTAAAAGACATAAAAGAAGGAATAAAGAACATAAAGAAAAAATAAAACCAAGACATATATATATACACACACATATATCTTTATGAATATTCTATATTCTCGAATTTTCTTGAAATGAAAAGCTTCAGCAGCAGGCAACATGAGATGACTGCATTAATCTGCCCTCCCACAGGCGGCACAGGGCTCCGGCTTCTCCACACCTTTGCCAGCAGCTGAGGGTGGAGCAAAGCACACACAGGCAGGCAAATTGCAGGCTGCATTGTTGCTTTACAAGGTCTTGCCCTCCTCTGGTCTCCTGGGTCTGGCTTTAGACACAGAAGGACTTCGAGCCTTAATAAATCTCTCTCTGCTTGCTTTTCCTCTCTTTGCCCCCGAGGGCTGGTTGATTCCTCGGGGGAGGTCAGATCTCAGCAGGGTTCTCCCACCGTGACTCCTGAGAAGCTGTGCTTCCTCTCCCTGCTTCCCACACCCTGCAGCCTCTTACCCGGTGACTTTAACATTCTGTTTTTCCTGCTTCTGGTCTTAACTGTACTAACTTCAGATTCTCTGCTGCTTACCCTGTACCTTTTGGCCCCTCCCTTCCCATCCACAGGCCAAAGTGCAACCCAACTCCTCTGTCCCTTTTCCTGTGAGCCCGCCTCCAGTCCAACCAAACACACACAGCCACAAGTGTGACAGTCTTAGAGCCCAGCCAACAGCTGATGTGAGGCACCTGCACAGTCAGGAAGGCACCAGAGGCAGACCTGAGGCTCACACACACAGCCTGGCAGAGCCTGAAAACCCAGAGGCAGTATGGTGTCTTGTCAGAGCATGGACTCATGAGGCTAAATCTTATTCAGATACACTACTTAGCTGTGTGACCTCGGGCAAGTCACTTAACCCCTCTGTGCCTCAGTTTCTCTGACAAACATCAATAATGGTACCCACTACATAACATTTGTTAAAGGAATCAAATGAGCTGCTATCTGTACAGTGTTCAGAACAGGCACATACTGAGCGCTATCTCTGTTGGCCATCATCATGCTTAGTACTTGAAACTGGGACTGTCCCAGGAAGTAGCACATGGCGGCCACAGTCACTGAAATAAGAACAGCTTCAGAAAGTTTAGTTTCATTTATGCAACTAGTACTTTCTTCTATTCTTTCTCCCCTTCTCAAGGTTCATCCAATTCATATATGATCTTTACTCTTCTGAAACAGCCCAGAAAACCTCCCAGTCCTCTCCATCAAACCCAGTGTTTCACTTTGGCCATCAGAACGTTTATAGCTGCCGTCTTCCTGCCTCATACCTCCCAGTTCTTTTTTTCTACAGACCATTCTGCTTTTAGCAGCTAATATATCCCATGCTTTTGGTATCTGGGAAGTTGCTCTGAACTTTCTGATAGTGTTAAGCTGACACCGGCAGGACGCAGGATAGGAACAAGGTGGCCCTTCCTCCCACAGGCTCACGCTGCCTTCATCCTGAAGTTTCTTAGCATCCTACACTGGCCAAGATCCCTAGGCCCAGAGCGATACTTTAACTGTTCTCATCTGTTTAGTCAAAATCCCAGAAAAGCTATTTTCTCATTTCTCCCCCTGGTGACTTCTAAGTGGATAACTTCACCTGAGATAGTAATCCATTCTGTACCAGGCTCTATATAGACATAAAGCAAAAGATTTAAAGATGCTGACTCAGCAGTAATGGTGCTGGTCTCGGGTAACTGCAGGTATTAGATAATGTCGCCCGTCTGATTTGAGATAAACCTGGATGATGCTTGCAAAGGGGAATCAGGCTGTTTGGTAGACTGCATTCTTCTACCAAACACCTCTGTGATATTTTTTGAAGAATTCAAGGAAATATTTAGATACAACTCTGACACTTGGCTTCCCAGGTGGTACTAGTGGTAAAGAACCTTTCTGCAATGCAGGAAGCACGAGAGCCGCGGGTTTGATCCTTGGGTCGGGAAGATCACCTGGACAAAACTGAAGTGGTTTAGCATGCACGCACATGACGCTTAAGACACCATTAGCCCAAAAGGATATGTTGTTGTTGTTTAGTCACTAAGTTGTGCCTGACTCTTTGCAATCCCATAGACTGTAGCCACCAGGCTCCTCTGTCCATGGAATTCTCCAGGCAAGAATACTGGAGTGGGTTGCTGTTTCCTCCTCCAGGGGATTCTCCCAACCCAGGAACTGAATTCATGTCTCATATACTGACAGAGTCTTTACTGCTGAGCCACAAGGAAGCCCCTCAAAAGGATATATATCTTACTTAACTTTACAATGTATATTCATTCAGTCCTTAATTAAGAATAGCCTTTCCCTTGGCTAATCTCAAAGTAATAAGCTCTGATTATCCAGCTGCTTGCAAGTGGGCATTCTTGCATTTTCAGGCACTAAGAATGGAGACAGCCCAGTGAGGGTGGGCTGACCCAGACAAGCCCCGTGCTCCCCTCAAATGCAGCTTTTCACCTTGTCCTTCTCCTGACATCCTAACGTTACCTGCCTTCAGGAGCTCATCAGTTTTAGTGATCAGTCTCACACCCACTCTAGGATGATTTCAGTATTTCTCAACAACCAGTGAATTCCTAGTTTCTGCTGACCCCTTACAAGATTTGAGGAAATCAAAGATGAACAAAAGGGAATTTTCTTTTCCCTGGAGGTGCTCACAGCCTGGAGCGAGGCCTGGGTATGATTCTAAGTGGTTAGCAGCAGCAGCAGCAGGTCTATGGGGGCACAACAGGCAGGGTGCCACAGAAGGGGCAGTGAGACAGACCCCAATAAGGAGGTACCATTCAGTCTGAGCCTTTTAAGGTTACATAGGCATCCATTTGTAGGAAAAAGAAAAAAAAAAAAAAAGGAACCTGTCATCACTTGTAGCCAAAGCCACAGAGGCTTGGAACACACGCTCCACTTCATGTGACTGAAGGGCTGCGGAGGGGGAGCAGGAGAGACTCAAGGAGATGCTGTGGAAAGGAGATTGCAGGGCGAGGCCACGGGCCATGAACGAGGAGCCACCTCTGTGAAGGGAAGGCCCACTGATCACATACAGACCCCAGAGAGAGACCTTGCGCTGAGTCTCTTCACTAGTCCTTCCGCAGCTCCTGAATTGCAGACACTTTGAGTCCATCATTTTCAGGTGCTCAAGGAAACTACTCAGCTAAGGTTAAATATCACTCTCAGAAGCCTGTTTGAGGCAAGTGTGGGAGCTGCTGCTGCTGCTAAGTCACTTCAGTCGTGTCCAACTCTGTGCAACCCCATGGGTGGCAGCCCACCAGGTTCCGCCATCCCTGAGACTTAAAAGCAGGGAAGAAGGATAGCTGAGCCCTGCTCCCATGGGTGCTGAGGGATGCCCATCAGGGAAAGGAATGTGGTCCAGAGGTTTTAGCAGGGGGCATGGTGAATTCCCTGGCTGCAGAGGAAAGACCCTGGAGTCCAAGTCAGGAAAGCCGATTGGCAGTGGGTCTTACCTTTCTCCTCTCAGTTTCTTCATCTGGACCCCCAGTACAGCTGCACCTTCAGCACAGCTAAACACTCAGTACAGTTTGAGCATCATCTTTAAGCTCCCTTCCTGCTCCAAATGGGGAAGAGAGTGGCTCAGACAGTAAAGAATCTGCCTGCGATGCAAGAGACCTGGGTTTGATCCCTGGGTTGGGAAGATCCCCCAGAGGAGGGCATGGCAACCCCCTACAGTATTCTTGCCTGGAGAATCCTCATGGGCTAAGTCCATGGGGTCACAGAGTCGGACACAACTGAGCGACTAAGTGCACAGCACACCTGCTCCAAAACTTTAAAAACACAGAGTCGCCCAAACTCATTTTGAAGATGAACCTCAATTTCAACCAAATATCTCTCCAGTTGGAATGGTTGGCCTTTCCAGTCCCCACCTGGAACCTTAGAGGCCACGCTGGGAACACCCAGGGAAAGGGCGATTGGTAGGGTGGGGTAGTTGTGTGCAGACTTCTAATCTCCAGGAGGTTACTTGTCTATTAGGTAGTGTCTGATGCCCCTCCCCACATCCTATTTAAAGAACTTCAGCTTGAGACCCTTCCTTGTGGGTCCTGTTCTCTGCTAGCAGCAGGAGGTGGCCACAGACAGGAACCACCTGCAGCTAGTTTGTTTACCCAAGAGCAAATCTACCCAATGGTAAGAAGCAACGGGGAGTGACTGTGCTGGCTGTAGCAACTGTCAATTGCTGCTCTTAGCTCAACACTAGGAGATTTAATACTTTGTCTTTTCTGATACCTTTGATTCACTACAATCACATAACTTCTTTAAAACAAAGCTTCATTAGTCACAATCAACGCAAAGAAAATCTCTCCCAAGGCAGCAAGATCAAAGCAAAGCTGATGAAAGACCTTACAAGTTGGAATGGACGCCTGGGGATTCCTCAATTTCCTGCCTTTTTTTTTTTTTTAACTTATGGTGTTTCTTTAGTCTACTTTCCAGTCCTAAATTTCCATAGCCCAGTTTTTCCAGGACTTTTTGGAACCAGCAGACTTCTCTGTCCACATTACTAAAAGTTAATTCATGATTTCTCTGTTTCAGCTGATTGAAACGGTCTTTTCCAGGAACTGCCAAAGAGTTGATCATTTTCTTAATATGCCCATTAAAGCGGTTAATGACTGGGACCGGTAAATTACATCTTGGAAAACAAAGACTGCGGGGAGCTTAAATTCCAGGAGCGAACTGCAGCTGGATCAGCCCGCAGTGAACGAAGCCAAGTTCGTCCTCCCTCCTCCCCTCCACAAAAAGACAGCTAGACTTTCCTCCAATTTTTTCACAGTAAGGCTTAGGTTTTTCTAAGTGTTACGCTCCCCGGCAGAGTTCTGTAGCCTCGGGTACCAGACAAGCCTTCCTCATCCTCCTCGCCGAGAGTGGAAAGCCGAGGGGTGCTTACCCTGCGCCGGGCGGGTGAGAAGGGACTCGAGGACCGCTGCGAGGAAAAGGGCGGCGCGCGGAGCCTCGGGGGGCGCGCGCCCCGGCATCACGGTGCTGCGGCGCGCAGTTTCAGTCCCGCTGAAACGTGAACATTTCCTGTTTCCTGCTTGTTTGGGTCGGTGCTAACTTGAAGGAGAGGTGTTTGCCTGTTTTTTAGGAAGTGATGTAATTCTGCAGGAGCCTGTCAGACCAGCAAGAGTTGCAAAAGAGAAGTTGCTCTGATTCAGTTAACACGCCTCGCAAGGCCTTTCCCCACCCCGGTCCGCGTGGGCCCCCACCTTTTGATATCGTCCCAGTAGGAGCAGTGTCCTGCGCTCAGATGTCACTCAGGATCTGGGGCTGGGGGGCGTGGACCACACGCCTTCTGGGTTTGTGATTTTACTCCATCCCCAGGTCAGCGTCCCGTTCTGCCTAGAGTCTAGAGCAGTGCTCTCCAGTAGAACTTTCTGAGATGATGGAAATGTTCTGAATTTATGTGGTCCAGACAGTAGCCATTACCTACATAGGTTGCTAAGCACTCGAAATAGGGCTGGCGAGCATTGAATTGTCAGTTTTTGTTTTCATTAATGTAAATTTAAGTAACTTTGTGGCCAGTGGCTACTACACTGGACCCCATTCAGCAGGGACACCTGTGCCATCAGGAGCTGTGCCCAGCCAGGAACAGGCCAACCCTTCTCTTGGGTCAGGCACACCCTTCTCCCTGGGTTCTGGGTCCTGCATGCCCCACCCCCACAGCTCATTAGAAGGAAAAGGTATAGTATACCCATGCTCTACCCCCGCCTGAAGGGTGTGCTCTGCTTCTCCAGAAAGAAATCATCTTTTCATGTTTGGTTTTTTGTTTATAAAAACTATTTCTTAGGGCAGTTTTAAGTCCACAGCAAAGTTAAGAGGAAAGGGCAGAGATTATCTCTAAACCCCAAGTCCCCACACCTGTGGCACCTCCTCCACTATCAACACCCCTGCAGAGTGGTACATTTGTTTCAATTGATAAATTTACATTGACACATCATAAGCACACCAAGCCCCATTGTTTACTTTAGGGCTCACTCTTGGTGCCGTGTATTCTGTTGGTTTGGACAAATATATAATAATGACATGCACTATCATTATAGTATCATGTTGGGTAGTTTCTCTGCCCTAAAAATCCTCTGTGCTCCCTTCGTTCATCCCTCCCACCCCTGATAACTACTGATCTTTTTACTGTTGCCATAGTTTTGCCTTTTCCAAAATGATAGCTAGTTGGACTCACAAAGTATGTAGCCTTTGCAGATTGGCTTCTTTCATTTAGTAATACACATTTAAGCTTCCTCCATGTCTCTTCATGACTTGATAACTCATTTCCTTTTAGTGCTGAATAATATCCCATTGGGTGCATGTACTGCACTTTATTTAGCCTTTCATCTACTAGAAGGACCTGGAGGAGGGCATGGCAGCCCACTCCAGTATTCTTGCCTGGAGAACACCATGGACAGAGGAGGCTGGCAGGCTACAGTCCACAG
Source organism: Madoqua kirkii (assembly GCA_006408675.1). Classification (NCBI taxonomy): domain Eukaryota; kingdom Metazoa; phylum Chordata; class Mammalia; order Artiodactyla; family Bovidae; genus Madoqua; species Madoqua kirkii. Next base: position 30,065 of record SJYC01126759.1, read on the forward strand.
GGTCGCAAGTCAGGCACGACTGAAGTGACCGCACGCACACATACACACACTACTGAAGGATATCAAGGTTGCTTCCAAGTTTTGGCATAAGGCTGCTAGAAACATCCATGTGCAGCTGTTGGCATGGACATCAGTTTTCAACTCCTTTGGGAAAATACCAAGCAGCTTGATTGCTGGATTGATAGTCAACAATCTTTTAAAAGGCCCATTTCCAAAGTAGAATATGCTCTCAGGAGGGGAAAAATCTGTATTTTACCTTTCTTCATACTTGAATGACAATTTTCTCAGATGTTGTTAACAACAAACGGTTGGGAGAGTGTGTATTTTCCTTGGTTCTGTCTTGCCACAGCAAAGATTAGAAATGGTGGACTAGTGTTACAGCTGAGTTTTATTTGGCAAGCAAAGGATAGTAAACCCCAAAGGAGAGGCCTCAACCCATTTTGGCTCCCTCTTTTTATATGCTTTGTCCCCCCACTCCCTGAGCCTGCCCCATGCAAAGTAGGGCTAGCCAGGAGGGGGCATGGTTTTTCACCCGGGGAGTCTCACTCTTCAGGTGTGAGGTGGGTTTTTCCTTTGTTCCCTTTTCATGGGCTTTTCCCTTCCTTTGTCTTTTAGCCACCGCCACTTTGGACTCCTTTCTCCTATTCTAACTACCTAACAAAACAAAGTAGAGTGAGTTGGATTAGAAGGGGGTGTGGGAAGCCTGCCCGAATGAAAAAAAAAGCAGGGAGGATAGAACAGTTTATAACAGTGTTGAGAGCCGTTAGAGTAGGCTAGGGTATGTGTTCTATTGAAGTCCTTTCTTTGGCTTAGGTCTAGGGTCTAAGCACTGCAGAATGGAATTCCACATAAATATTGGGTGTTTTATTCCACAAATACCATAAGACTGTTTTTGAGAAATAGAGTTCATAGAACAACAACAGAAAAAGAGTGGAATTTCATCATCATGTTTGCTGTGGTACAAGAGAGACAGGCAGACAGAGTGAGGCTTCAGACACCCATCTCATCTCTAAACCTTTGCCTGCAGCTTACCGTGAGTTGCCAACTTCTGGTCTGTACCACCTGCAGTGGCCTGTGAGTCGCCAGATTCCGGTCCGAACCACCTGCCGTGGCCCAGCCAGTGTGAGCACACAAGGTGACTGGTGTCCTCAGCCCCAGACTTGGCCATCTTTTGTTTAGTGCATTGCTGCTCTTCCCTGTCCACGGTCATTGTTTATCTCAGTTCTTATCCACAGAAACAGGTTGATGATTCATGTAATAATCAGTGTGTTAATGGATTGACAGTATGCATTTTAATATTTTTAACTGGCAGTTAAGTCCTGATAAAATATGCTTTTGTGTTTTAGGTAACAATTTAGAAAAAACAGCAGAAGAAAAGAGTTCAAAACTGGATGATCGACTTGGAAACAATAGGCTGCTGCTGCTGCTGCTGCTGCTAAGTTGCTTCAGTCATGTCTGACTCTGTGCGACCCCATAGACAGCCGCCCACCAGGCCCTCTGTCCACGGGATTTTCCGGGCAAGAGTACTGGAGTGGGGTGCCATTGCCTTCTCCAGAAACAACAGGCAAGGACCTATTAATCAAAATCTTGATTGCTGGCTCTGAGTCCTCTAGCACCGAGTCTGAGGGCAATCATTCCTGTGCGAGCAGGCGTTTCTCCCGCTGCACCGCATATGTGCCAGAGAAAAGGCCCAGGGCCTGAACGTTCTCTTCATTTTGCCATTTACACTCTATTAAAACCATCTTGGATCTCAGGCTTGAGGCATGTGGTTGGCAAGGTGTAAGCCTTGGTCTCTTTGATTTTAAGATACGTCTGGCAGGAAGGTCTGCAGAGGCAGGTGTCTGCTGCTAGAGCACAGAGTCTAGCTCTTCTGCAGCACGTACACCGCCTGTGAGTGTCTCACAGTTTCTCCGAGGGTCCCCCGTGTTGCTTCTGAGCAGACAGCACTGCATCACTCAGAACGATGTGCAAAATAAGCTGCAGAGAAGCCCTGTGCCACTGTAATTTTCTTTTGACCCCTGTGCTCTGTAAGACCCTCAGAGTGATTAAGCTGATCTTAAGGGGGAGAAAATTACCATCATTGATCAGAAAATTGCAGCACCTCAGCGATCTCTTCACTGCAGTTAAATCCCAGGGTGACTGTGTGCGAGGTAAAGGGCTATTTACCTCTGTTTGTTCTAATTTTACCAACCATTCATTTTGGCAGTGGCCACCTGGCCTCAGATTAAATCCTGACACGCTCCTGGCAGGAAGTCAGGGTCCCAGTGGCAGGTAGGTGTGAGGCAGCGGGGAGCCTCAGAGCAAGGCCTGCAGGCAGGGGTGGGGTCAGCATGCCTGCTGTCAGCCTTCAGGGAAGGGGAGGGAGGAGAGATAGGAGGTAGTGTGTCTGGAAGAAGTCCTGCACCTCCTTACGCTCAGGAGTGCGGGAAGAAAAGCCCATTACTGTTTGGAGCCACTCTTTATGACTTGCACAAGAGTCTGGCTTTCACAATCAACTCTCTGTACTATGGAGGTGACTCTCATCCAATTTCTCCTCCCCTCCCTCTTACCCTACCCCTCCAGCCAGAAAAGGATCATCCCCTTTCAAGAACATCCCAGAAGGGATCATCTTACAGGGACTGCAGGGCTCCCCACCCCTATTCTTCCCTCCATCCCCCAGCTTCACCATCTCCAAAACACAGACACACCCCATACCTGTGCTTAACACACTCATGCACTGTGCAGAATACAGGAAGGCCAACTAGAGAACAAGCACAGGCCATTTATGGAGAGCTGGCGACAGCCAGGGAGTCAGCCACCATCTCCTGCAGTAGGCAGAGATTCAAAGTCTAGTAGAGGAGTGGGTAAAGTTCTACAGAGGAAAAAGTAAAGGCTCCAGAGGGCTTCCCTGGTGGCTCAGAGGTTAAAGCCTCTGCCTGCAATGCAGGAGACCCGGGTTCGATCCCTGGGTTGGGAAGATCCTCTGGAGAAGGGAATGGCAACCCACTCTAGTACTGTTGCCTGGAGAATCCCATGGACGGAGGAGCCTGGTAGGCTACAGTCCATGGGGTCGCAAAGAGTCAGACATGACTGAGCAACTTCACTTTCACTTTCACCCTGATGGAAGCCATTGGCGTGGGGTATCAGAAACCAGTCCTACTGATGGGTTCCAGCGATTCCTCAGAGATGCATATCTGGCTTCTCCTAAATCAGAAGCAGAGGAAAACTTAGAGCCAGTGTTACAGGGATTAGTGCTCAACTTCTTGGATTGCTGCTACAGGTAGGGTCTGAGTTCTGTTTTCATGTAAAAAGAAAAAAAAAATATATATATATATATAGGTATATACTCTAGCCATGGTCTGTGTACTCTCAACACCCACTCACAGACACACTCACATACTCATAAATGTACATACTCATACACACACTCACTGACATGCTTGCACACACTTTCTGGGGCACCCCTCTTTCAGTGCTAGCTGGTGGTAGTTAAGGGTGTGCACTCGGCTTAAAAAGGAGGCAGGCCCTCACACCTTGTAATAGTCACATCAGGGGGCGCCTGTAGATCACTCTGAAGCCCACTGAACGGGTGGTGCAGGTTAAGGTCCCAGGTTCTAAAGAAGCACCCAGAGAGATGAACGGGCAGGGACTAGGGCTGGAGCTGGGGTGGAACCCCAGGTCATGCCGGGAATCCCAGCCAGGAGAGTGGCTGACAGCTGTTCCTCTGTGTCTTAGTCAGCACCAGCTGCCATGCAAAATACCACCGACAGACACCTATTTTCTGAGAGTTCAGAGGCTGGAATGCTGAGATCGGGGTGCCTGCCTGTGGGGTCCTAGTGAAGACCCTCATCCTGGTTTGTAGACGGCCACCTTCTTGCTGGGTTCTCACCTGGCACTGAGACACACAAGTCCTCTGGCATCTCTTCTTATAGGACCCTGATCTTGTTAGGAAGGCTCTATCCCCATGTCCCTATCTAACCTTAATCACCTTTCCCTCTGAGACAAATACACAGATATTGGAGGTGAGGGCTTCAAATCTGAATTTGAGGGGGACACGAGTGTTCAGTCTGTAGCACAGTGCCATTGAAGCTGGGAGCTCTGCCAGCCAGGTCCCTACTGACCTGTTTTCAGAACCCTTGGTGGCTCTGCCCCTGCATCCTGGCTGCTGGCCCTGTTCACTCACCCTTCAGCTGGTTGCTCGGAGGAGCTGTTGCAGGGTGGGGGAATTCTAGTAGCTTCCACCCTCGGCCTCAGCCTGGACCTCCTCCACCACAGAGTCTCCAGGGCCTAAGCAGATGGCTGGTCACCAAAGCTGAAACGGAGAAAGATTGCAGTTAGGAGTGCAGTGACCTGTGGTCTCTAGTCCAGAGGGCCCTGTGGGGAGCACCTGAGGAAGAGGAGGCTGACTGGCCCAGAGAGGCAGGAGTCCTCCTCCCAGTGGCCAACATACCCCGAGGGCAGGGAGCTTCCCTGCCTTGTTCTGTTGTCTATTCCCTGCATTTAGGATGGTACTTCATAGTTTTGTTTTTGAATGAACAAATGAATGAATGGGTAGTGAATAAAAAATTTCTTTGAGAGTAGTATGTTTTTAGGTGGACTGAGGGTAAAGGGTATATACCCCAGAATCATTTGGGAAATTTGTTAAAATATGTCGCCTTGGACCCCATCGCAGCATGACTGAATCTGAGCTGAGGTCCAGAACTCTGCAATTTTAATGATGTTTCGGGGCATTTTCATTCATGATAAAACTTGAGAGTCACTATTATAGAGTTTCATTTTTGTTCCTAGAAAGTTATGTCCCCTTTCTCACGCGGTAAGAAATAAGTAGCATGACTTATTTTCTGGTTTCACTTTGTTGGCCCAAAAGCCTGGAACTAGAAGTAAAGCTTGGGAGTGGGACTTCCATTAGCCCAGGTTTCCTCACCACTTCCAGGAAGATTCCTTCCTCTGGCTAACCCTAACTCACCCTCCAGGACTTAGTCTAGGAAGCATCTCCACCAGACTGCCTTCTCAGAAGCCTCCCCTGCCCCCACACTGGTCAAAGAGCCTCCCCCTGCCCCCACACTGGTCAAAGAGCCTCCCCCTATCCCACAATACCCACCAGAACCTACTAAGAAGATCTGGTTGGTTGGTCTCCCCACCTGACTGCCCTGATCTCACTCATCTGCAGCCTCCCGTGCCTGTTAAAGGAAATCAAACTTCCTCCCACTGTTGTTTCAGCTTTGATCAGATCATATACTGATAACTTTTTTTCCTAAGTCCCTTCAAGTATTTTTGAAGGACATAGATTATTAACAAATACAGAGTATCTGTATTAGACTACACTTTAGAATGATAAACACAGATGAGTGACTTTAATGTTTGTTCTTTTATTTGTTTTCCTGTTTAATTTGACTTTCCAGATTTGCAGTTGATGATGTGCTGGCCAACTAAGTCCTCAACACCCATGAAACTATAAAATGCAAAAGCACAAAGGCTTGGGGAAGATGACAAGTTATAATAAAGAAAAATACCAGGAGGAACAACTCCAGTTCCAAGGTATGTGGGTCATGCCAAAAATAAGCAAAAATTGAGGGTATTTGCATCCAGTGGGAGAGAATAGGGGTGAAATAGCACATTTTTAAATTATAGTAAAAACATTATACATTTATCGTGGAACAATTTTAAGTGCATATAAGCAAAACAACATTGTTCCATGTTTAAACCCTTCCAGATCTTTTCCAGGTGTTAGCTGACAGTTCACCCCTCCTTGCACTTTCCTGCCAACAGACTATAGATACAAACTCAGGTACGGGAAGATGGTAATTCGCTCTATTTTTCTATTATAG
>SJYC01126760.1:0-75542 GCA_006408675.1 Madoqua kirkii
CGGGTTCGATCCCTGGGTTGGGAAGATCCTCTGGAGAAGGGAATGGCAACCCACTCTAGTACTGTTGCCTGGAGAATCCCATGGACGGAGGAGCCTGGTAGGCTACAGTCCATGGGGTCGCAAAGAGTCAGACATGACTGAGCAACTTCACTTTCACTTTCACCCTGATGGAAGCCATTGGCGTGGGGTATCAGAAACCAGTCCTACTGATGGGTTCCAGCGATTCCTCAGAGATGCATATCTGGCTTCTCCTAAATCAGAAGCAGAGGAAAACTTAGAGCCAGTGTTACAGGGATTAGTGCTCAACTTCTTGGATTGCTGCTACAGGTAGGGTCTGAGTTCTGTTTTCATGTAAAAAGAAAAAAAAAAAATATATATATATATAGGTATATACTCTAGCCATGGTCTGTGTACTCTCAACACCCACTCACAGACACACTCACATACTCATAAATGTACATACTCATACACACACTCACTGACATGCTTGCACACACTTTCTGGGGCACCCCTCTTTCAGTGCTAGCTGGTGGTAGTTAAGGGTGTGCACTCGGCTTAAAAAGGAGGCAGGCCCTCACACAATGTAATAGTCACATCAGGGGGCGCCTGTAGATCACTCTGAAGCCCACTGAACGGGTGGTGCAGGTTAAGGTCCCAGGTTCTAAAGAAGCACCCAGAGAGATGAACGGGCAGGGACTAGGGCTGGAGCTGGGGTGGAACCCCAGGTCATGCCGGGAATCCCAGCCAGGAGAGTGGCTGACAGCTGTTCCTCTGTGTCTTAGTCAGCACCAGCTGCCATGCAAAATACCACCGACAGACACCTATTTTCTGAGAGTTCAGAGGCTGGAATGCTGAGATCGGGGTGCCTGCCTGTGGGGTCCTAGTGAAGACCCTCATCCTGGTTTGTAGACGGCCACCTTCTTGCTGGGTTCCACCTGGCACTGAGACACACAAGTCCTCTGGCATCTCTTCTTATAGGACCCTGATCTTGTTAGGAAGGCTCTATCCCCATGTCCCTATCTAACCTTAATCACCTTTCCCTCTGAGACAAATACACAGATATTGGAGGTGAGGGCTTCAAATCTGAATTTGAGGGGGACACGAGTGTTCAGTCTGTAGCACAGTGCCATTGAAGCTGGGAGCTCTGCCAGCCAGGTCCCTACTGACCTGTTTTCAGAACCCTTGGTGGCTCTGCCCCTGCATCCTGGCTGCTGGCCCTGTTCACTCACCCTTCAGCTGGTTGCTCGGAGGAGCTGTTGCAGGGTGGGGGAATTCTAGTAGCTTCCACCCTCGGCCTCAGCCTGGACCTCCTCCACCACAGAGTCTCCAGGGCCTAAGCAGATGGCTGGTCACCAAAGCTGAAATGGAGAAAGATTGCAGTTAGGAGTGCAGTGACCTGTGGTCTCTAGTCCAGAGGGCCCTGTGGGGAGCACCTGAGGAAGAGGAGGCTGACTGGCCCAGAGAGGCAGGAGTCCTCCTCCCAGTGGCCAACATACCCCGAGGGCAGGGAGCTTCCCTGCCTTGTTCTGTTGTCTATTCCCTGCATTTAGGATGGTACTTCATAGTTTTGTTTTTGAATGAACAAATGAATGAATGGGTAGTGAATAAAAAATTTCTTTGAGAGTAGTATGTTTTTAGGTGGACTGAGGGTAAAGGGTATATACCCCAGAATCATTTGGGAAATTTGTTAAAATATGTCGCCTTGGACCCCATCGCAGCATGACTGAATCTGAGCTGAGGTCCAGAACTCTGCAATTTTAATGATGTTTCGGGGCATTTTCATTCATGATAAAACTTGAGAGTCACTATTATAGAGTTTCATTTTTGTTCCTAGAAAGTTATGTCCCCTTTCTCACGCGGTAAGAAATAAATAGCATGACTTATTTTCTGGTTTCACTTTGTTGGCCCAAAAGCCTGGAACTAGAAGTAAAGCTTGGGAGTGGGACTTCCATTACCCAGGTTTCCTCACCACTTCCAGGAAGATTCCTTCCTCTGGCTAACCCTAACTCACCCTCCAGGACTTAGTCTAGGAAGCATCTCCACCAGACTGCCTTCTCAGAAGCCTCCCCTGCCCCCACACTGGTCAAAGAGCCTCCCCCTGCCCCCACACTGGTCAAAGAGCCTCCCCCTATCCCACAATACCCACCAGAACCTACTAAGAAGATCTGGTTGGTTGGTCTCCCCACCTGACTGCCCTGATCTCACTCATCTGCAGCCTCCCGTGCCTGTTAAAGGAAATCAAACTTCCTCCCACTGTTGTTTCAGCTTTGATCAGATCATATACTGATAACTTTTTTTCCTAAGTCCCTTCAAGTATTTTTGAAGGACATAGATTATTAACAAATACAGAGTATCTGTATTAGACTACACTTTAGAATGATAAACACAGATGAGTGACTTTAATGTTTGTTCTTTTATTTGTTTTCCTGTTTAATTTGACTTTCCAGATTTGCAGTTGATGATGTGCTGGCCAACTAAGTCCTCAACACCCATGAAACTATAAAATGCAAAAGCACAAAGGCTTGGGGAAGATGACAAGTTATAATAAAGAAAAATACCAGGAGGAACAACTCCAGTTCCAAGGTATGTGGGTCATGCCAAAAATAAGCAAAAATTGAGGGTATTTGCATCCAGTGGGAGAGAATAGGGGTGAAATAGCACATTTTTAAATTATAGTAAAAACATTATACATTTATCGTGGAACAATTTTAAGTGCATATAAGCAAAACAACATTGTTCCATGTTTAAACCCTTCCAGATCTTTTCCAGGTGTTAGCTGACAGTTCACCCCTCCTTGCACTTTCCTGCCAACAGACTATAGATACAAACTCAGGTACGGGAAGATGGTAATTCGCTCTATTTTTCTATTATAGCATCAATTTTGACTTTCCGTTCTGGTCATAGTAAACTGAATACAGTCACAAATACAACCTGTCAGCACTTCAGTGATTTCTGTTATTCAGGATTAACTTCAGTGCTTTCCTTGTGGCTCAGAAGATAAAGAAACTGCCTACAATGCAGGAGACCCAGATTCTATCCCTGTGGTCAGGAAGATCCCCTGGAGCAGAGAATGGCTACCCACTCCATCACTCTTGCTTGGAGGATTCCTTGGACAGAGGATCCTGGAAGCTACAATCTGTTCGGTTGCAAAGAGTCGGACCTGACTAAGCGACTAAACCTTTCACTTGTCAGTGGTTTCAGGGTCCCTCCCTCCATCCTCCAGTCTTCTCTGATATTGCCTTGGGAATGCCAGAGCTGGTAGGGAGGACTGTCTCCTTCCTCGGGCCTTTAGAAGATCAAAATTGAAGAATTAACTCTTTATCTTTGCATTTTAACTGAGTCCTCCTTTTCCTAGTGCAGATAGTAGCCTCATTTGCTAGTCACGGGGTCTTTAGACAGGTGTGTAAATGGAGTGCAGAGCTCCCCAATCCGCCTATTCTTGGACTCATCTAGTATCCTGCCACAATGTGCACGAAACGGGGAAGGATGGGCGTGGTGAGACGCTAGGGGCACACCAAACTGAGAAGCTTCATTCTGTCAGGAGCTCGATTCTCTGGCCTCACTGGCTTTATCTGTGAAACAGTCGCGCTGACTAAACAGTCACTATCGCCCTGGCACTCATATCCTATGGGTCTGTGAGATTCTTTTAGGGGTGGGCGCATTTAAAAGTTCTTAGTGGAGAAAAAGGCCTTTCTAAAGGCCTGTGTAAGGACAGGCCCTGCAACAAACCACCCAGCCCATCTGCAAGCCTGTCTTTCATCACTGAGCTCCAGAGTTGTAGCAGGTATTGACAGCAGCGTTGCAGCCCTGGGCCAGATGAGAGGGGAGGGCAGAGGACCTCCAGAGCTGCCAGACAGCCAAGTAGCAGTAGCTATTAGCAAGTGGGTTGGAGCAGTGTGACAACTGTGGGTCTGGGGCAGGAGGAAGGAAATAAACAGGCAAGAATACTGCAAAGAAAGATAGCACATTTCCTTCACCGACTGTGAAGCAGCAGGCCCCAAACTTATCTGAAGCCAGGGACCAAAGTCATCAAGTCTCTACAGTGAAGGCCGTTTCAGCTCCAACCACACAGGGGCAGTGACACTGGGGTTTCAGCACCCACAGGCTAGCATCAACTCCACTCCATGGAAGGAGGCTACTTCCTTCTAGGTCTCTCTGTGAGGTTTTTCTCTTTGAGGAAAATGGCAACTCCTTATAGCTAATTAGATAACTGCTCCCAGTTCTTGACGCTATCTCTGAATGACATGAATTTCCTCCTCGCCCTGTTTCTTGGCAGTCTCGCCCACTCACGTAGGCACTGTTTACCTCCCTGCCTTACTGATCTTGAGCCAGGCCATGTATGACTTGCTCTGACAAAAAAAAAAAACGTGAGTGGAAGCGACAGTGTGGGCTGAATTATCCAAGCACCATCATACAGTACAGCTCACCGCCTCATGTTTGTTCCTGGAATCGTGCATTTCTGGGATCTGACATCATAAACCCGGCAGACCTCAATAAGACCGGCAACCTGGGATCCTGCCTGGCCCAGCCTGGATCAGCCAAACCTCGGCTGACTAATAGAATCACAAACCTGGATATAACATTTAAGATTATAAGCTGCAGGGAGATTTAGGGCTGCCTCTCACACAGCATCACTGCAGCAGCAGCTGACTAACAGTACCACTCTTAAGATCCTTCATTCACAAGTGGCAGACTTGAGCAGAAAAAGAGAAGAAAATCAGAGCTGCTTCTGGCCAAACCAAGAAAGCACGGAGAAGTGTGATTGCGACATCATCCTGCAGACAGTAAGGATAACGCCTGTGAAGACAGGGCTGTCCACACCCAACTCGCCACTCTCCTCTTCCTCCCCCCACCTGCGGGACCCGTGTTCAATCCACAGCCGGCAAATGTCCATGGCTGCGTTGCGCTGTGCTGTCACCCGTGGCCTTTCTGGAGTTCTTGGTCCCTAGACAGCTAGGTGTGCTAGAAACACTGTTCACGGTGGTGTTCATTGGAAAGCAAATATATTGGTAGTGTCTGCAGCACATTAGCTGCCCTCATGACCTTTACCACATTACATTTGCATTTTATAATGTAGACAATCTTTCTTCCCTGAAAGAGAGCAGTATCCATGTCTCAGTCAACTTGATGACTTCCTCCTCCTCAAAACTCTGCCCCCAAAGACAGCCCAAAACTGATGATACGTGCTGAACGAACAAAGGAATCAGAGGAAGAATCTAAAAAGGGCCCTTATTCAAATGGTATTTTTAAAAAAATTTTCCTTTGCACACTGACACCTGTATTTGTAAATGGGCACAAGTTACTGAACCAGAAACAAAATAATTCTTACTGTCTCCCAGCCAAGAATTTAATCCGTGAGCCTTTTCAAAGCAACACGGTCCCTGGAATGAGCTCCAGTCACACCAGGCCTAATTTTCCTCCTCTGGTAAGCTACTTTTTGCTATTGCATAAATTTGTCCGTACTCTCTCATCAGGGTCCTTTGCAAAACATGTTGCTTCTCTGGGGGAAAAAAAAGAATGAAACAGAACGGAATGGAGGTCTTAACATGTGGGTTAGGGTGTGAATACCTGCAGGGGTTCTCCTGGCCATGTTGGGCCACCTGTGTTTCCAGATCTCAGTGGCTGCTCCTGTGGGGCTTTTGCGTGAGGGAAATCTGTTTTCAGCACCTGGAGAGCACTAATAAAACCTCCTCTTTGACCATTTTCGGCAATGGAGAATTAGTCTGGCTAGGGACAGAATAAGAGAAATCTCATCATGTTCATATACAAACATTAGCATGTTGAAAAAACAGTACCTGCAGGGGTTCTCCTGGCCATGTTGGGCCACCTGTGTTTCCAGATCTCAGTGGCTGCTCCTGTGGGGCTTTTGCGTGAGGGAAATCTGTTTTCAGCACCTGGAGAGCACTAATAAAACCTCCTCTTTGACCATTTTCGGCAATGGAGAATTAGTCTGGCTAGGGACAGAATAAGAGAAATCTCATCATGTTCATATACAAACATTAGCATGTTGAAAAAACAGGAAAATAATATGCTTCTGGATAGACCACTAGAAGATAAGATCCACCAGGAATTAACAGTTATCTCTGGAGGGAGAAGGGGCTTTCCTGATGGCTCAGACAGCAAAGAGTCTGCCTGCAATGCAGGAGATCCAGGTTCAGTCCCTGGATTGGAAAGTTCCTCTGAAGAAGGAAATGACAGCCCACTCCAGTATTCTTGCCTGGAGAATCCCATGGACAGAGGAGCCTAGTGGACTGCAGTTTACAGAGTCGCAGAGTTGGACACAGTTGAGTGGCTAACACTTTCAGCTTTTCAGCTTTCCAGAGAGAGATGGTGAAAGCTGGGCAGGAGGGGCGAGGAGCAGGGGAAACCAAGGGGACAGATCTCCTTTAGCACATCTTGGTGCTACTGGGAGAAAATGTAATACATGTGTTACCTTCTTAATATTAAAAAACAGAACAGAAAAGATGTGTGAGGGAAAAAAGAGACCTTGATAGGTCTGCAGGTAGGTTGGGAAAAAATATGTATTTTTAAGGGAGATTGTGTGTCAGAAGTAGGATTGTTTAGTAAATAAAGATGGAAGGATGAACTAGAAAGGAGAAAGTGTTTTTGAGTTTAGCACCCAGGAAATGATGTTCTCTTCTGGGAGATTCTGTGGACAGAATCCAGAGAAGCTACTAAGTCTGCACATGGGTAACTGCAAAAACATCTTTATAACAAGTTGGCTGAGAGTGGGGGAAGGCATTGGACGTGGAATTTTTTAAAGCTCTGTTCATTGATGACCCTAAAAGCCTGCAGACGGGGCTGAGGGAGCAGGGTGGGGAGAAAGATGGAAGGGTGACCAGAACCCAGCTCTGAAACTCGCCCTACCCCCAGTGCTCTCCCCAAGGCACTTTCTCCCCAGGGACGTTTGGCCGTGTCCACTTTGGGCGGTGCTGATGGCATCTAGTGAGCACACATCCACGCAGGCCAGTGCCCCCCACACAAAGAATCGTCCAGCCATCCCAGATGTCAGCAGCCCTGAGGCTGAAAACTCCTGTGCTAAACTAATGTGAGAGCTGAGGTTTACTGAGACATGAATGCCTGTTTTCACATCCATGTACTCTTCGTCCCAAACTCTGAGGGAAGCAGGGCAGGCATCGTTATTCCTCAGAGTCAGCTGAAGAAGCAGAAGTCCAGGACCCGAAGTCTGGGGCCAACCCAAAGTCCCTCGGTTGGAATCCAGGCTCTGGGCTCCAGCTCCATGCTCATCTGACTCTTGTGGAACCCGAGGGACACTCCCAAGTCCTTCTGGAACCAAATGGTCGAATGAACACATGCTGTCCTCAGGGCTGCCATTGAAGGGCATGGTTGGAGGGTCCCCGTTCCTGGCAGTAATGATCGGAGGAAACTGATTAGAGTCAGCTGAAGAAGCAGAAGTCCAGGACCCGAAGTCTGGGGCCAACCCAAAGTCCCTCGGTTTGGAATCCAGGCTCTGGGCTCCAGCTCCATGCTCATCTGACTCTTGTGGAACCCGAGGGACACTCCCAAGTCCTTCTGGAACCAAATGGTCGAATGAACACATGCTGTCCTCAGGGCTGCCATTGAAGGGCATGGTTGGAGGGTCCCCGTTCCTGGCAGTAATGATCGGAGGAAACTGATGGAAAATCATTCAAGTGTCAGTGACATAACTACAGAATCTTCTTCTTACCATAGTTCTGAAAGGTTGTTGCTGAACGAAAAGATGCCAGGATTCTTGGCCTCCGGAGGAGAAGAATTCAATCCAAGGCCAGAGACAAGGCTTGATCGCTCAGAGCAATAATAATAAAGTTTTTATTAAACTTTATTGTGTAATAAAGTTTTATTAAAGTATAAAGGAGATAGAGAAAGCTTCTGACATAGGCATCAGAAGGGGGCAGAAAGAGTACCCCCCTATTAGTCTTCAGCTGGATGTTATAGTGTCACTAACAGTCAATGAAAGAAAGGAATGTCCTAAAACTCAGAATGGCACCAGGCCCTCAGCCATCAGATGCATTTTTGGATAATCTTGGCACCAGACGATTCATCCCGGGCCATAACATGATTAACTTGAATCTTGTAAAAGGGCAGATTACCATACAAATAGTTTCATTTACAGAGATTCGTGAAGTCGTGAAGTTGCTCAGTCGTGTCCGACTCTTCGTGACCCCATGGACACTGTAGCCCACCAGGCTCCTCCATCCATGCAATTTTCTAGGCAAGAGTACTGGAGTGGGTTGCCATTTCTTTCTTCATTACATAGATTAGGGGAACAATGGCAGAGCCTACTTGACAAACCAGTATGTTATACTCAGATATTACATAGATTAGGGGAACAATATCTGAGTATAACATACTGGTTTGTCAAGTACGTTCTGAGCCATTAGGCAGAACCAACTTGAAGACAGAGTCTAGGGGTAAATGCATAGTCCACTAACATAGCTTAAGACAAACATTTCCATAAGAAAAATGCATTGGTTATCTCAAGGTTTGAGAACAGTTAACTTCAAGTGAAACCAGGTGTCATTATGGCAACGGAGTATTTTAAGAGAACCCTCCTTTTAAATTTGTATAGAGAAGAAAAAAATATTGCTAGTTTGTTTCCTCCTGCCGCTTAAGACAGATAAAAATGTCCGCCACTTGCAGCCTATTTGCTCCCTTTGGAGGCCCCGGGCCTTCCTGCCTGTTACCCTCTCAGCCCTTGATCACACTCACAGGATGAATATTTTAACATACAGAGATCAGAAAATGCTGGACTCACTCAGGCAAGGGCAGTCTCAGATGGTCAGAAAGTGGTGTGTATCAAGAGATGTTGGGAGAGGGCTGGAGATGGAGCGGGGAAGAGAACCGCATTCTGTCAGTGATGAGGAACTCTGGACCTTGTCAAGGGCAGTGGTGACGTGGCCTGACTGGTATTCAGTCAACCCCCTCCTCAGAGAACACTGTCTTTTAAAGCACATGTATTCCTCCTGCCCCTGTTACTTTTTCAGTGGCTACATTTGGCGTTGGTGGGTTTTCATTGGGGGCTGAGTGCTTAGATACTGTCTGGATGAAACCGCTTACCCGAGACTGGAGGCAGATGAAAATAGTGTCTTTGCACAGCTGCCCACCTTCTATTTAAGTACATAGTGAGTGAAGTCACTGCACAAATGCTCACCGCCGTCATCTGACACTGCCCACAGGGGTTTAGAACTGCAATTCTAAATTCACGTGCACCAGAATAGGCTCCAGTGTGTTTCCAGGGCGTCTGTGTCGTCTCCACATGCTGGTCCTGGAACGGAGACCGTCACCCTCAGAGGCAAGAGGAAGGAAAGCCTCTGTTTACTTACGGCGTTATGCTGGCTGCTACACCGGACAAACTGCTGTCTTTTCCTTTTAGTTGCTTACAATTCATATATAAAATACCACACTTAAATTTTTCTCAGGTGATACATTCTGACTGTAGAAAGAATAGAAAATGCGGATAAGTAAGAGGCAGAAAGGGTCACTGCCTATCTCTTTCTAGAGTTGTTTTCAAATTAATAAGGATAAGTTATCTTTTTCTTCCAAGAATTTTCTCCTAAAAATTCTGAAATCACACTTGTATTTTCCTGTTTAAAAATTAAAATCTTCCACTGAAGTGGTTATATACACTGACTCTATCAGGTTAACTCTGCGTCTTCCTGGTTAAGTTCATGCCAACGTGATCACCTCTCTGGAAATATAACCACATGTCCAGGAGTATCTGACTGTAAAAAAGCATCGCCTCATACATTGCTTTTCTCTTAACTAGTTAATTTAACATCTCTAAGTATTTTTAGTCTTTCAGAAATGATGACAGTGTGGATGATTTGTTCCTATGGAACACATTTTTCTTCCAGCTTTGATAATTCAGTTTCTATTTCTTTTCTCCAAAACAGGTTAAGAATCATTGCTGCTTCTACTAAGAGAGAGACTTTGATTCCATTTTACTTCATGCTGTAAACCTGTGGTGGGCAGTTGTGTGTGGAGACACAGGGGGTGCTGGAAGGTACCAGACCACTGACAGAGAGCCTAACCTTACAGTTATTTTCCTTCTTTCTTTTTTAAAAGTCTTTATTGACCTTGTTACAGTATTGTTTCTGTTTTTTATATTTTGGTGTTTTGGCCGTGAGGCATGTGGGATTTTACCTTCCTGACCAGCTGTGGATCCCATACCCCCACTTAGGAAGGTGAAGTCTTCCCAGCTGGCCCATCGGAGAAGTCCCTGGAGTTATTTCTAAGTCATCCTTTTAGGGATCCAAGTCACAGGGCCTTTCACTCCTAAATTCCTCTTATAGTTTCAAGGGAAACACATCAGAATATTTTATTGTCTAGAGACTGTCATTGTCACCAGATGGACACGCGATCTAATGCTGTCCGTGACCCAGGAGGTAGTGGGCTTGAAGGCTTTGACCTTGTAAAGGGGATCATAAGCTAATCAAACTTTTCCTTCTGAAATCCGGACTAAATGATATGTGATCTCTTGGTCAGTGGGTAGTGAAAGAAGAAGAATTCACAAGCAGAGAAAGAGAGGCGCAAACAGGAGGCCACATGGGTCAGATAAGCTGGAGGCAAGGGGAAGATGAACCGAACTGTGAGCAGTCCATCCGCTCGCATCCTTATAAGACACCAGCTTTCTCTTTAAGAGGATGAAATGCCCTGTTTTTGTTTTGAACAATCAAAAATGTTCCAAGCTTGTTTTCATTCTAGTGTGCACAGTGATTAGCATAAGTTTGACACAAAGTAAGTCTTAATGTTTATGGAAATAAATAATTCATTTGTTTTCTCAAACAACATGGCATTCAAGACTTTGGAAAAATTCCACCTAAACTGTCATGACTCTGAAGACAATCTCAAGAGAATCAGCAGACAAGACCCAGACTGAAAGAAAATACTTACAAAAGATAAAGGATCTGCTAAAGGACTGTCATCCAAAATATACAAAAAACTCATGAAACTCAACAGTAAGAAAACAAACAGCTCAATTTAAAAAGGGGGCAAAGACCTTGACACTTCATCAAAGAAGATACAGATGGCAAATAAGTGCATAAAGGAGGCTCTACGTATGTCATTAGAGAAATGCTAATGAAAATAACAATAAGAATCCACTACACACCTACTAGAATGACCAAAATCTGGAACACTGGCAACACCATGTGCTGGCAAGGATGTGGAGCATCAGGAACGCTCCTTCATTGCTGGTGGGAAAGCAGAATGGTACAGCTACTCTGGAAGACAGTTTCTTACAAAATGAAACAAACCCTTCTTAGCACATGATTCAGTAATCATGCTTCTCAGTGTTTATTTGAAAGAGTTAAAAATTTTAAGTGTGCAGAGCAACCTGCACAAGGATGTTTCTAGCAACTTCATTCAAATTGCCCAAACTTGGAAGCAATCAGGATGTTCTTCAGCTGGTGAATGGATAAACTCTGATATATCCAGACAATGGAATATTATTGAGTGCTAAAAGGAAATAAGCTCACAAGCCATGAAGAGACATGAGGAAACTTAAATGCTTACGACTAAATAAAGGAAGCCAATCTGAAAAGGCTATACATACTCTTTGATTCCCACTATATGCCATTCTGGGAAAAAATAAAACTATGGAGACAGTAAAAAGATTGGTAGTTGCCAAGGTTTGAGTGGGGCAGGGATAAATACACAGAGCACAGAAAAATGTTTAAATCAGTGAAACTACTTTGTATGAGACTATTAAATATCATGGTGGACTTATGTCATTTACATTTGTCTAAACCCATGAAATGTCCCTGGAGAAAGGGAAGGCAACCCCCAATTCAGTATTTTTGCCTGGAGAATTCCATGAACAGAGGAGCCTGGCAGGCTACCGTCCATAGCGTCACAGAGTCGGATATGACTGAGCAAATAACACACACACACACACACCCATAAAATGCACAGCACCGAGAGTGAATTCTAAGGTAAACTGTGGTCTTTGGGGGATGATGATGGGTCCATGTCGATTCCTTATTTGCCGTTGTACAGTTGGTACGCTGTTCCACCTGTAACAGATGTACCACTCTGATGGAAGATCTTTTAATGGAGGTGGGGGGTAGGGAGTGGGGACTATACATGTGTCAGGGCAGGAAATCTTTGTGCCTTCTTAATTTTGCTGTGGACCTGAAACTGTTTTAAAAAATACGAAAAAAGCATGACTCAGTCTCAAGGAATGTATGAGATATACACACAGATATCTGCAGACAAATAAAAATATAGTAATTTAAAGATGGCTAAAATAACATGTATCATTTAGGACGTTTTTGACTTCAACAAGCAGAAGACCTAGCTTAAACAGCTTAAACAAAGAGAATCTCTCATCCTCAGAATCTGGAGATAAGGCAGGTCCAGAGCTGGTTAGTTCAGTCAGTCTCAACAAGTCTCAGGGCTGAGTTCCTCCCATCTTTGGGCTCTGCCATCTTCAAGGCGCTGATGTTGGTCCTGAGACTTGTTCCTGAATAGATCTCCTCCCAGGATCAAACCTCACACGACAGTCTGAAGACGGGTACAGAGAATGTTCTGAGCTCTGGGAAACTTTCCCAGAGACCACCCAGCTGACATCCTTTCACATGTATTGCCATTTTTATATCAGTCACTTGCAAGGGAAATGCAATTACCTTTATTGGTTTAGCCTAATCAGGAGTCACACCTGATTACACTGTATTATATAATTGAAATTTGCCAAATGAAATGTTCCCTATCTGTCTCTCTCTCACACACACACAAGATAAATATAGAAGATGACAGATGGTTAATTAACTAGATGAGAACCCTTTCACAGTGTATACGTATATCAAATCATAACTATGTGAGCTTTAAGTATCTTACAATTTTACTTGTCAATTATACCTCAATAAAGCTGAAAAGAGACTTCAGAGGAGCTCATGAAGCACTGTTGTTGAGTCACTAAGTTGTCCTAAGTCACTAAGTCCAGCTCTTTTGTGACCCCCGCCAGGCTCCTCCCTCCATGGGATTCTCCAGGCAAGAATACTGGAGCGGGTTGCCATTTCCTTCTCCAGGGGATCTTCCCGACCCAGGGATGGAACCCATGTCTCTTGCATTGGCAGGCAGATTCTTTACCACTGAGCCACCAGGGAAGCGAGATGCCACGCAGCTAAGCCCGAGCACCGTAACTGGAAAAGGCCTGCATGCCACAACAAAGACCCAACACCGCCAAAAGAAGTATAAAACTGAAAAGATCAACAGGCGAAAAGAGCAAAGTAGAAACCAGCACTGGGACCAGTCCCGGGGTAACGGCCCTCTGAGCCTCTTTAGCAACCCCTTTACATCCCTCCTGACTGATCACCTATTTAGTTGCCCAGCCAAAGCTAAAATCAGTGTCTTTCACCCTGACAATGCTTTAGAATCACCTGGAGAATATTTAAATAAAGTGTATACTTACACCAACTAAGTCGGGACCCCTAGAGGTGGGGCCCTGGCATCTGCATTTTTAAGAAATCCTTAGGTGATGCTCTTGATGCCATTGCTTTGACCCACTGCCTTAGAGCCTCTGAGCTGACAGCTCAGGGTCAGAGAGGCGTCCTTCTCTCCGTGGCGCCCATGGCCTCACCTTTGCAGCTCATATCCCAACAGCCTGGCTAAGAACGTTTAGGAAAGGAGCAAGCAGAACATGTGCAGCTCATTTCTTTAGCAGGTCTACACGTCCTGCCCTACCAACACTCATCTGACCTCAGACAGCCCCATCTGAACCCCAGGTTGCCCTGTGTGGAAAGCACAAGCCAAAGCTGAGATCCTTGCTGTCCTCTGTGCTTCCTAAACACCTGCCGGGAACACAGTGCCCTCCAGCAAGCAGCATCAGACCAGGGCAGCTGCTCTGGACGGAGGCTGGGCGTGGCAAATAAAAGCAAACCACAGCGGTCGGCAGTCCATCCAAGCGCTCCCCTGAAGAGCAGGCTGAGCTGGAGCTTCACTCTTCCTCCAAGAAAGCGGCACCCCTTTTATCACAGTCCTGTAGTAGCCAGTTACCCTTCCCGGCTCATGCTTCTCCCCTCTCACCTGACCCTTTAGCCTAAGCTCTGACGCCAGGGTCCACAGCCCACACCACTGACCTCTCACTGATCAGCAGTGCCTACAAGGTAAGACACTTCCTGTTCACCTGGAGAAAGATTTCTGGAGTCCTGAACATTAGACCAGAATCCTGGCCTCTGGTTCTTTTCTGAGTCATTTCCCTGAATTTCAAGACAGATTTCTTCTCCCTGCACCCCTTCCTGCCTGTCTGCCTTATCCACTCTGCCCTGGGATCTGCTGACTCATTTCCCCAACGTGTCCTTCAGTCAGTGAACTTGACCTGCAGGATCCCCTTATCACACATCCTAAAAGTCTGAATCAGTGACACTTGATCATGGCTGGACTCCCCTGAGAAGATTACGTGTATAAATACATATCGATAGTGCTTTGTGGCTATGATGGTGAGTGCACAGGGGAAACCATGAAGGGTCTAAGGGAGGAGCCTAAGGAAAAATAAGGAATTTATTTTATACATATTATAATTATGTATAATATATAAAGAATTTATATAATATGTATATAATGTATGAACAAAGGAATTTATGTGTAATGTCATGACATGTAATAGGAAAATTTATATTAAAGAATTCATATATAATATAATTAAATATTATCTATCATATAATTTAGTATTATATTGTTTATAATGTTATATAAAATTCATATATATATTATATAATCATACATATACATGAGTTTCTAAGAAATTATATATAATGCTTTATATATAAGGTTCTTATAATTAATATATGTAATTACATATAAATTCCTTTAGATATTATGTCACTATAGTATTATGATGACATGATTTCCTAATATTATAATGATACAATATAAATATTATAATGATATATAATATCTAAAGGAACTTTATATAGTATTATAATATAAATGAGATATTAATTACATGTGATTATATATTATTATGTATAAAAATTCTTTATATAAATTCACTTACACTCAAGGTAATATATAAAAAATCCTTTAGCTATTATGCTTGTTATTTTATATAGCATATATAAATTATTCTATATTTATATTATATATGTATAAATTCCCTAAGTTCCCTTTTTAGAGATTCTGATTTAAGCAGTCTAGGGTGAGATCTGAGCATTCTAGAAGTTTCTCAGGTGATCTTCCTATGCAGCCAGGATTGAGAACCACTGATTTAGAATGAAACCTTTGTAAACTCAGACTTTTAGATAAGATAAATATAACATCTTTAAAGCAAAGGGTGGAACACAGCTAACAAAAGTCCCTACCTGATTCATGTCCAGGGGAAGAAGCTGTGGCCAGTGGCCTGCTCTGCCCTCACCCTCTGCAGAAGCTTCACAGAGACACTGTCAGCAGCCTCCACAGCCATGTGGATGCCCCCGAACCTTTATCTTCCATCCTGGCCTGAAGGTTTTGATCACACTCCCCAGCCTCAGTAGGGAACCCTTTACACCTGCCCCTACTGCTAGGTCTCCCTGGAACCAAACACCCGGCTGATGATCCTGAGGCTTCTTGTCTCTGAGGCCAGCTTTGCGGAATCTCCCGGTGCTGGCAAAGCGAGACACGTAAGAGAAATGCCTCGTGGGCACCAGCTGCCCCAGCTTGCTCGTCTCAGTGCTATAACTGGGACAGTCTAGAACAAGCCAGGTCAGTAGGCCACGCTATGGCTTTGTACCCTTCTGGAATGGAAACTCCTGTGGGGCAGTGAGCCTTCCTTAACACAAGCATATTCTGTCTTCTTTTTGCTCTGTACCCATGCAGGATTAATTTTCCAATTCTGTCTTTTTGTTTTTCAAAAAATTAAGCAATTAATGTGTCAATCATAGAAAAATTTAAATATCCAGAGAAGCAAAAGAAAGCAAATGAAATCATGTGTAATCTCATTCCCTAGAGTTAATGACTTATTAAGATTCTAGCATTTCTCCTCCCCTTCTTTTTGTGCATATATATTCTAAATTTCTATGCATATATAAATATTAAATTTTTTCTATTAGAGTAATTAAAGATATTGGGAGAATAGAAAAGACTGTTGGGTGCAAATAAAAGGTGGTCCACCAAGGAAATATAAAAGTGAAGACATGAAGGACTAGGTAAGTTAGAGTGGAGTGCATCTGAGCCTTGCCGGAGCTGCAGCCTGCCTCGGAAGCACTGGGGTAGTGCTTTGTCCGTGGAGGGAGGTGCCTAGAAGCATGAGGGCATGCTCCCCACATCCCCTCCAATGGGGACCAGGGTTCTGTGTGTGTCCCAGGCTCCAGAACTCAGGGGCCTGGACCACACTTTCCTGAGAGGCTGTTGCTATATATAGCATAGGGCAAAGGCTTAGAGAAGAGAGGCAGAAATGACCCAAGGGAGCACAATGAAGCCTTTGAACAGAGGCTAAAAAGCAGAACTCTTCAGCTGGGAAAGAGGGGAAGGAGGAACAACTTAATAGCAACCTTCATGGAGATGAAGGGTTTGCCCCACAGGATGACCTGCCTTTACAACAGGCCCCTGGGTGATCAGAGCACAGCAGCACACGCGTCTGCTCACAGCGCAGGGGGCCACCCTCCTGCCGGAACAGTGCCACAGAACAGTACAGCC
Source organism: Madoqua kirkii (assembly GCA_006408675.1). NCBI lineage: Eukaryota > Metazoa > Chordata > Mammalia > Artiodactyla > Bovidae > Madoqua > Madoqua kirkii. Next base: position 16,612 of record SJYC01126760.1, read on the forward strand.
CAAAGGCCGGAAGTGATGGGAAACAGACATTTTCAGTATCTGTTCTATTCTTCTCCAAAAATTATTTAAATTTTTTTTTAGTTTTTAAAATTATTTTTATTTATACTTATTCTATGACAGGCACTCTTCAGATCTTTTATAATTATTTTACATTTGCAGTTACTCTTGGGCTTCCCTGGTGGCTCAGAGGTTAAAGCGTCTGCCTCCAATGCGGGAGACCTGGGTTCGATCCCTGGGTCAGGAAGATCCCCTGGAGAAAGAAATGGCAGTCCACTCCAGTATTCTTGCCTGGAGAATCCCATGGATGGAGGAGCCTAATAGGTTACAATCCATGGGGTCACAAAGAGTCGGACACGACTGAGTGACTTCACCTCACCTTTGATATAGACACAATTATTCCCATTGTACAGATTTAAGAAACTGAGGTTCAGAAAAAACTATGCAACTTGCCTAAGAAAAGAATTGGAACTTCTAGGTGCAAAACTACTTTCCTTTGGCATCATAGATTTTGATTTCTATTATTCTCAGCCTAATTTTCATTAGGTCCTCAGCATATTATACAATGGTTCTTTCCCCTATTCCACATGGTTAGTTATTTTCCCCAGCCTATGGCATTGTACTTAATTTCATTCTAGTTCACAAAGTTCTTTCCTGGACTTTGTAGCCAGAATCATTTAGAACTTCTTAGCTGGCTGATTGCTGCTGCTGCTAAGTCGCTTCAGTCGTGTCTGACTCTGTGCGACCCCATAGACAGCAGCTCACCAGGCTCCCCCATCCCTGAGATTCTCCAGGCAAGAACACTGGAGTGGATTGCCATTTCCTTTTCCAATGCATGAAAGTGAAAAGTGAAAGTGAAGTCTCTCAGTTGTGTCAGACTTCTAGCGACTCCATGGACTGCAGCTTACCAGGCTCCTCCGTCCATGGAATTTTCCAAGCAAGAGTCCTGGAATGGGGTGCCATTGCCTTCTCCAAGCTGGCTGATTAGTTTGATACAAAAGATATATCTAGGAGGAAATTAATTAGGAAATTGTGGTACAGCCATACTGTGATGTCTTATTTAGTACGTATTGACAGGACAAGATTGTTACATATTTGATTTTTTAAAAGCAAGTTATGAAACATGCACAGAATGCTGTTTTGTAAAAGAAAAATTGTATGTAAACACATATGCATATGCAAGGGCAAATACTCACATACCAATATATGCACTTAGAGCAAACGTCAAAATGTTAATTAGCTCAGAATCAGGGGATAATGGGTGACTTTTTAATTTTATCCAATGTACTTCTCTGAATTTTATAATTTCACTTCCATGGGTGTGTATTATTTTTTGTAAGAAGGTCCTCCTTGCCAGTCCTTAAAATTTCCCTCTTCTCTCTCCACACTAAGTTCTTTATGTGTTCCTGGTGTTTGTTCTCCTAATAAAATATTTAGCTCTGTTATTCTCTATACCAGAAAATGAGTTGTTTTGGGAACAGAAAGAAAAAAAAAAAACCATCCTTCCACCTGTGTCTAGTTAGTACAGACAATCTTATTTACAAAGCAGAAACGTAGAGAGCAAACACATGGATCGCAAGAGGAAAGAGGGGTGGGCTGAGTTGGGAGACAGGGATTAATATATGCATATGCTATTGATACTCTGTATCAAGTAGACACCTAATGAGAACCTATACGGCACAGGGAGCTCTACTCAGTGCTCTGTGGTGAACTGAATGGGAAGGAGATCCAAAAAGGAAGAGATATATGCGTACATATAGCTGATTTACTTTGCTGTACAGCAGAAACTAACAGCATTGTAAAGCAACTATACTCCAATAAAAATCAATTAAAAAAAGAGAAAGCAGAGCAGCCGCCCTTGGACTCCCATTTTGTATGTGCAGTGAGAGCGCTGCTCAAGGGCATCTAAGGGGAGAGCACGTGTAATAATGATTTCTCCAGGTTCCAGGGCTGGGCAAGCTATGCGTAAGAATTTATTAATCATTTAGACTTACCTGCAAATCTAAATGATTAATGACAACAGCAAATACACCATAATAAATAGTTATAGGAATCAATGAACTAAACTTACATGTGGCTGCAATGCCTAAACAATTAAGAGCTGGTATTTGAAGCTCTATAGAATAAATTCTCTAGCAACTCTCCACCCAAGTGACTCTGCTGGAGACTCCAGTACAGTAGGGGCCAAAGCTGTGTAGGTTTGGAGTGTGAAGCCAGGGCCCCTTGAGGAATAAGCCCCAGGCCCAGGCCTCCTCTTCTCTTAGTATTAATTTATCATTTGGTTGCACTGGATCTTGTTGTGGTAGGCGAGGTCTTCACTGCGTCACGTGTGTCTTTTGTTGTGGCTCATTGACTCTCTAGTTGCTGCACGTGGATTAGTTACTCCTCACCACGTGGGATCTTAGTTCCATAATCAGGGTTCGAACCCACATCCCCTGCCTTGCAGGGTAGATTCTTAACCACTGGACCACCAGGGAAGTCCCCAGCCCTTTTCTAATAATGATCTTTCTCTGGTGAAAGGGGAATGACCAGCTGATGCCCTGGGTCAGGGAACCCGGTCACACCTGATCCCCTGGGTCAATCCACCCAACCAGTTAAAGGGAGTAGACCATCAGGAACAGAATCATCTTTGATCTCTAAGGTGGTTAGAGCCAGAAAAGGGAAAGAATGTGCCTTCTTTCATGTGAGTTATAGGAAGGACAGCATCAGGAAGTGGGGAGTGAGGGGACAGGGAATTATTCACTGTGCAAAGAGAAATGTTTGAGACTAGGTTGTCTCTAAGCCTGCAAATTAAAAAATCTATAAACGTTCAGAATAGGATTATGAGAGTGAAAGTAATTCCTGGCCCAGGTCCCAACCCCTAAGTGCTTCATGGGGACAGCTTTCCTGGGCAAAACAAAGACAGTGGGGCCTGGCCTGCAGGCTGGTTGGTTAACGCTGATTTCTAAAGAGCTCTGTGGAGAGCAAAAGTCCTACAAGTTTCTCAAGTTTTCTTCCTGGGAGAGCCAGCCTCTGGATTCCCGGCACTCCACCTGCCTTATCTGTCCTGTTGCCATTAAACAGGTGCTGGAGGCACAGGGTATACAAAAAGGATGACCACAGGCCCTGCCCTGCAGGCTCGGGACCAGCACAGCTATCTGCAGCAGGGCGTCTGGTGCCCAGAGCACGGTGCCCCGAGCACGGTGCCCCATGAGGCACTTCCACGAGGCAGATCCCGCTTGAACAGAGTCCCTCTGCCACCTCTCTTGGCCCTGTCGTGGATGAATGTACCCCAGACTCGCTTGCTCTCTGCGGTGATCTTTGGGAACAGATGTGCGTGGAAGGCATCCCCTCCCAGCCCAATCTGCCCTGCCTGCTGTGAATTAAATCCATATTTCCAGTCCCACCTTAGCAATGCCCCGGGCTGTCCGTGGTTTGTTCCTTCTCCCTATCCTGGGACTCAGAGGGTCTGCGCAGACTGAGGCCCCAGGAAGGCAGGCTGGGCAGAACAGCAGGGAAATAAGCCACCCGGTGGCTCCCTCACACCCTGAGTTCTCATCCGAAACAGCACTGAGATGTTTCTTGAGCAATCTAAGCTAGGACGTAAATGCACAGCAATCATGGGAACGTCTCCACTTCAGCAGAGAAGCAAACCATCACCTCGAATCCGCCAAGGAGAGAGCTCTCAGAAACAGTCTTTAGGGACCTTGACAGGAAGCTAAACGCCATGAGGCTGCATACAATGTAGTTTTCTAGCCACATTTTTTGCAGTTCCTAAACAAAGACAGTGGGGCCTGGCCTGCAGGCTGGTTGGTTAACGCTGATTTCTAAAGAGCTCTGTGGAGAGCAAAAGTCCTACAAGTTTCTCAAGTTTTCTTCCTGGGAGAGCCAGCCTCTGGATTCCCGGCACTCCACCTGCCTTATCTGTCCTGTTGCCATTAAACAGGTGCCGGAGGCACAGGGTATACAAAAAGGATGACCACAGGCCCTGCCCTGCAGGCTCGGGACCAGCACAGCTATCTGCAGCAGGGCGTCTGGTGCCCAGAGCACGGTGCCCCGAGCACGGTGCCCCATGAGGCACTTCCACGAGGCAGATCCCGCTTGAACAGAGTCCCTCTGCCACCTCTCTTGGCCCTGTCGTGGATGAATGTACCCCAGACTCGCTTGCTCTCTGCGGTGATCTTTGGGAACAGATGTGCGTGGAAGGCATCCCCTCCCAGCCCAATCTGCCCTGCCTGCTGTGAATTAAATCCATATTTCCAGTCCCACCTTAGCAATGCCCCGGGCTGTCCGTGGTTTGTTCCTTCTCCCTATCCTGGGACTCAGAGGGTCTGCGCAGACTGAGGCCCCAGGAAGGCAGGCTGGGCAGAACAGCAGGGAAATAAGCCACCCGGTGGCTCCCTCACACCCTGAGTTCTCATCCGAAACAGCACTGAGATGTTTCTTGAGCAATCTAAGCTAGGACGTAAATGCACAGCAATCATGGGAACGTCTCCACTTCAGCAGAGAAGCAAACCATCACCTCGAATCCGCCAAGGAGAGAGCTCTCAGAAACAGTCTTTAGGGACCTTGACAGGAAGCTAAACGCCATGAGGCTGCATACAATGCAGTTTTCTAGCCACATTTTTTGCAGTTCCGTATTTTGTGTTTGTAATTCCTAACCACTCACTTCATCACTCTGCCTCCCACTTCTCCAGAAAGGTCCAAGGAAGTGGAGTCTCACTGCGCTGACTTCTTGCCATCCATAGGCTAACTGTACTTTTCCTCCTCTACAGAACCGGACCCCTCTTCTCTACCTGACCTCCTCCATGCAGGAGAGCCACGGAGAACTCGTTCCCTCGTCTTTCTACAGTTTATCTAAACGCCATGACACTGGTCCTTCTGATGCACTCTCCCCTCCCCACCTAGTTCTCAGGGTGCACTGCTGTAGTCTGTGTTTCTAAAAACGCTGGTATCGACAGCTACGAGAGCCCTGTTGTACAGAGCCTCAATCTCAACTACTAAGAATGAAACTGGAGCAAACCATTTGAATGGGTCCCTTAAAAGCTAGATGGATGGCAAACAAGCACCTGACAAGATGCTCAGTACCACCTGTCCTTAGAGAAAAGCAAATTAAAGCCACACTGAGATACCACCACCTATTAGAATAGCTAAAACTAAATTGCACCAACAATACCAACTGCTGGTGTGAAACAGTTGGTTTTGCAACTGAGGATGAACCCATCCTTCAGCTGAGGATGTAAAACAAGTAGAATGTTCACACTGCTGGTGGGAATGTAAAGTGGTACAACCATTTCAGAAATCAGTGTGCCAGTTCCTTATCAGGTTAAACACATACCATATGACCCAACAATCCCAGTCTTAGAAACAAAAGCCTATGGACATATAACAAACTTGATGTGAATGTTTACGGTAGGCTTATTCAAAATTGCCCAAAGCTGGAAACAGCCTTAAGGGTCTTTTCACTGGGAATGGATAAACGATGCTGTACCCGTGCAATGAACTGTTAGTCAGCAACAAAAAGTAAGGAACATTTTTAATATTACATTCCACAACAGGAATGACCCTCAAAAACATTATACTAACAAAGGTCACAGGGACTTAAGATCCAACATTCATCTCTGGTTTCTCAAACTATGAATGTTGGTGGTCTCCAAAGTTCTACCATTAATGGAGGTGAGAAGCAGACTTAGAGGAGAGACAGAGGCAGCTTTGGAAGAAGAGAGTGTTAGATTTAGAATATATAATATAGGTTTTAGCATTGTGAAAATCAGACTTTATGTACCAATTAAGTGGGGCTAAAATGACTATAAAAAGCAAAAGTATCTCTAGACATAAACATTTGTCCACACTGAGACATACACCCACACAGAGGTAGTGAATGAATCTTTGACTTGCCACTCATTTTGCAAGACTTAAAGCCAAAACAACAGATTTTCAGATTGTTAAAGTATTATTCTGAGGAAACAAACAGGGGAAAAAAACACATTACACTAAGTGAAAGAAATCAGACTCAAAAGTCCACATGATGCCTGTTATATTTTCATGAGAGTCTTGCAAAGGGCAGAAAACAGACCAGTAGTTGCCAGGGACTGGGGGTGAGGAGAGGGGCTGGCTACAAAGTGGCGTGGGGAGATTCTGGGAGTGGTGGAGTGTTCACGACCCTACTTAGATCCCGCTTAGGGTGCTGGTTCCACTACTGTACACATTCCTCAAAGTCCACCGGAACTTTACAGTGAGGATGAATTTTGCCCTATGTAAATTGTGCCTTAATTTTTAAAATTCGAAGCCAGAGATGGACTCTGTCTCTAAGCAGGCTGGATAAACACCCATGACGACACATTCCCAGTCAGCCTGTCCTGAAGGGCCACGCCACCGCCTGTCTCCCCACATCCGGATGAGAAATGTCGGCCTCATGGCATCTTAGGTGTGTGCTTGGTCGTGTCCTGCTCCAGTATTCCTGTCCAGGAAATTCCACGAACAGAGAGCCTGGTGGGCTACAGCCCACTGGGTCTCAAGAATCAGACATGACTGAACAACTAAACTACAACCACATCAGGAAGCCCTCACAGGAATCGAGATAGAGGAGCTGTCGCCCCCCAGAGCTTTCCTGGTGCCCCCTCGGTAGTCCCTCCTCCCGCCCTTGCTGGCCCCTCAGTCTTAAGAGCCACTATCCTGTCACTATATGTTAGTTGCATTTTACAGTTTTATATAAATGCAATCATACAAAATTGCTCTTTTTGGGGGGAGGGTCTGGCTACTTTCAGAAAAATTATTTTAAGATGTATCCATGTTCCCACATGCATCAAAAATTCATTCCATCTCAGCAATGGGATGGTTGGATGGCATCACTCACTCAATGGACATGAGTTTGAGCAAGTTCTGGGAGATGGTGAAGGACCAGAAAGCCTGGCATGATGCACTGAGTGACTAAACAGAAACAAAGAATTCCACCATATGGCTACACCACAATCTGCTCCTGCTGCTAAGCTGCTACAGTCGTGTCACTCTGTGTGACCCCGTGGATGGCAGCCCACCAGGCTCCTCTCTCCTTGGGATTCTGCAGGCAAGAATACTGGAGTGGGTTGCCATTTCCTTCTCTGACACCACAATCTAGTTATCCATTCATCTCTTGATGGACATTTCAATTGTTTCAAGGTTTGGAGTGGCCTTTCTCTTGAACCAGTCAGGCTGGCGGTCCTTTAGGAAACACCCAGAGTTCCTCACTCGACTTCTTGCCTCGACCTCCTCCTAACCTGCCCCATGGAAACGGCAGGAGTCATTCTGAGTAGCAGATAGACAGGACCCAGGCTAATCTACTGTAGCCAGTTTCACGCTGACCCTTTAAGATAAGGATCAGTGGGAATAACGCACCCTGATTGGGTGAAAGACAAAACAGCCCTCCATAGCAGCCTCAATTTTGTGAGAGGATTTCCCAGACTGACAGGTGCACAGAAGGGGTCTTAAGACATCTTCTAGTAACCATGGTTTCTTTGTAATATCATTAACAATATCATTAGTATTGTGGTTTCGACACACCCATGTGGGTTTTGTTCAAGATGGCCCCTGATGGAAGCCCAAATAAGAAATTATAAAGGCGATCATAGAGGAGGGAAAAAGGGAGTCACCCTCATCTAAATCCTGGAAGACTGACTCCATGTTAGTAACCTAAGCTTCCCCTGTAGGGTGTGTCTTACTCTGCAAGCTTGCCAGGGCATTATTCCACGTGTACTGTACTTCTCATAAACTCCTTGTCTGCTCCGCAATCTTGGTCACTTTAATGAATTCTTTCTTCAAAGCAGATGAGGACCTTCACCTGCAGAAAAGAACTCCACAGAACGTGAGAACAGCAGTGGGGAGCACGGGCATCTCTTTAGGGCCCCTCCGCTCCCTCCTCCTCCCCACTGCCCCCCTTCCAGTGGCCTCTCAAATTGCAACTGCCCCTTGATTTGAGCCAGGAAGAGAGGCGACCCGGTGAGGGCTGGGGGAAATGGGGCAGTTCAGTAGCGACCCCTCCCCTCTGCCTCTGCAGCGTCGCTGCTCTCCAGTCGGTCGCTGCGTTTCTATACCGGCTCTCAGAACACATTTTCAAGAGCCCAGCATAGAATGTCCATGGCAGTGCTTCTTAAACTTTGATGTGAACGGAAATCATTATAGAATCGTGCTAAAATACAGATTCTGACTCAGGCCTGAGAAACAGGACTCAGCTTCTAGATTTCTAGCAAGATCCTAGATGATTTGACAAGGTGGGCTTCACACCACACTCTTGGGAAGGGGTCAGCCAGAGGTATGTAATCATTTAGTGATTGCTTTTTAACAAGAGTTTAATCAGTACCTGTAAAACTCCACTAAATACTGGCTGGTTGCATTCTTCCTCTCTCCTGCAGAGCCCCACAGCTCTTCTGATCCAGCCTGCGCTTTCTACTAAACACCTTCTGTGCTCCCTCGAAGCCAGGAGGCAGAAGGACTGGGTGATGTCAAATTGTAGGGGGTTAAGAACAGCATCCCTTGTTGGCAAAATACCTGCTGCTTCTCTTCTCCTCTGCCTTGTACAATAGTTCCTTGGAAATATCAAGATCAGGAACTAAGATTCTGTAGAAATGGGTTATAGGATAGGCTGAGACAGAAAAAAGGGGAAAGGAAACAAGGATATTCAGAAGAAAACCAGGAGGAACTCCTAAGTATGTTCCCAGGCTGATCCAGTGTCAGACCAAGGACCGAATGGGGAATCAGATGTGCTGTGAGTTTAAAACCTCAGTCCTCAAGAAAACTTTCCAAACAGGTCTTAACTGCTCCACTGTCCCCATAAATGCCCCTCCCCTTCCTCTCACTGGCCCTCAATAACCCCCATGTCTGAGTATCCCTTGGGCTCATTCTTTAGATTGTATATACTTGGCACACAGAGCCTAATCCTAATGGAATCTTTTTTCCATAGGGACCAACCATCACAGACCTATCTTGGGTGGAAACGAGCTGGTAACGGTAACTGTGGAAAAATCTCAGATCTCCAGGAGAATCTCCCGGAATTCTCTGAGATCTCCAGGAGAAAAGTTTTCATAAAGTGATTCACTCAATCATGCAAATGAACATCCATCTCCTCTAATGTGCTGGGCTCTGTGGACACAGCACTGCCCTCGAGAGAAGACACGACATTGACTGCGGTATCTCCACTCCTTCGTGTGGGGAGGCACAAACAGTCTTCTTAGGAGACCAGAGAAGAGAAGACCACTTCGAACCACGGTTACTGGGAAGGCAGCCTCGGGCAGATGGCACCTAGCTGGTGAAAGCTAGGGAGAGGGTTTTCCAGGTGAGAGGCCTGCTGTCTGTGGAGAAAGGAGAGGAACAGGACAGGGAGATGTGGCCTGAGGCCTGAGGCCTGCCTGTGCGCTCCATCACTTCAGTCCTGTCCGGCTACTTGGGACCCTATTCACTGTATCCCTCCAGGCCCCTCAGCCCATGGGATTCTCCAGACAAGGATGCTGGAGTGGGTTGTCATTTCCTTCTGAGAATCTTCCCAGCCCGGGTCAGACCCACATGTCCTGCGTCTCTTGCTCTGCAGGCAGATTTTCTTACTACCTAAACCATCTTCGATGACTCACTGAGGATACAGAAGTGACAGAACCGAAACGGTTCAAGGTTGGCCCCAACGAGCTTGGATCAGAGAATGGAGAGTCGGGAGGGGAGGAGAGCAGTTAGGAGGCCTGCGTGTCAGTCCAGGCGGAAGGGCTTCAGCCGGGAAGAGGTTCTGAGAACAGAAAAGTAGTTCGGCTGAGCAGTAGCGAAGCAAGACGCCCCCGGATCGGGCGGCTGCATGTCAGACGTACGGGAGAGCAGCTGCGAACTTGAGTCTTTCTGGGAGAATGACCGTTTTGAACTGTGAGTTTGGTCTTAGGGACATTGAGACATTTATGTGACTGTGCCCAGCAGGCAGTTAGAAAGACAAACCTGCAGCTTTGAGAGCCACAGCTTCCTAGAAACACACACTTGGGCTGCTCAGGTCGAGGTCCTTCTACAAGCAAGCAAACAACAGGAGAACCTCCAGTACCCCACCAGTGCTGCTCACTGGGGCTCAGAGTGAGTCAGAAAGCCTGTGGAATGCTCGTGTTTGTAGAGGGAACCGGCCACTCTGCAGTAACAGATCCGGGGCCCAGCACGGCCCACAGTGGAGGTGCATGCGGAGCTGTGGGAACACAGCTTGCGTTGGCGGAGGGCAGGCTCTTTTCTCTCAGGCCTACATTTCCCTGGTGCTTACAACACCAGGCACTGGATGAAGCTCAGCTAAGTACAGACTCACTCCAGTAGGTTCTGTATGCCTTCGGTATGCAGAGCAGAGAAACTAGTCCAAGAAGGAAACAGAAGGAAACAGTCCCAGGGGGAGGAATTCAAGAAGCTGAGATGCCCCTGCAGTCAAAAACAAAACAATTCCAAGTGATAGTCATGCTTAACATTGTCAAATGCTACCAAGAAGTCAGAAAGGAGAAGAACTGAGCAGAGGTGACCAAACCGGGGACTTAAAGGCCACCGTGAACTTTGGTAGCAATTTCAGAAAGAAAAAACAAATACTGTATATTAACACATATCTGGAGGAGAAAATGGCAACCCCCTCCAGTATTCTTGCTTGGAAAACCCATATACGAAGGAGCCTGATGGGCTACAGTCCATGGGGTTGCAAACAGTTGGACATGGCTGTGCAACAACCCACATATTAATGCATGTATGTGGAATCTTGGAGGAGGGAATGACAACCCAGTCTAGTATTCTTGCCTAGGAAATTCCATGGACAGAGCATCCTGGAGGGCTACAGTCTATGGGGTCCTAAAGAGTTGGACTGGAGAAGGAAATGGCAACCCACTGCAGTATTCTTGCCCGGAGGATCCCATGGGCCGAGGAGCCTGGCAGGCTACAGTCTAGGGGGTCGCAAGAGTCGGACACGACTGAGTGACAAAGCACCGCACATGTGGAATCTAGAAAAGTGGTACAGATGAACCTATTTGCAGGCCAGGAATAGAGACACAGACGTAGAAAAAGGACTTGTGGACACAGTAGGGAAAGGAGAGGGCGGGATGAATTGAGAGAGCAGAACTGACGGAGGTACACTATGATATGGAAATAGATAGCTGCTAGGAAGCAGCTGTGTGGCTCAGGGGGCGCAGCTCAGCGTCTGCGACAACCTGGAGGGCGGCAGCAGGCTGGGAGGCTCAAGAGGGAGGCGATGTATGCACACACAGAACTGGCTCACTTTGCTGCACAGCAGAAACGAATGCAACATTGTAAAGCGATTATGCTCCAATAATAAAATTTAAAAACCAAAATGTCAGTGTTTTTAAAAAATAGATATATGTGTGTGTACATATGTACTTCTATACATATATATGTATATAGGAATATATATATGTATATAGAAATATATAGGAATATATACATATATATGTATATAGGAAAAGTCTTCTTTAAAAAGTCAATAAGGAGAGCTGAGCAGAGGCCAACCTCAATTGGGGACTTAGAGGTCATGGTGACCTTTAGTAGCAATACCAGTTAAGAAGCCTCCAAGAAAGTCATATTCTAAGGAATTTGGAAGGTGGAGGAGGGACATTGCGTGTAGATGTCTTTTTGAAAAATTTTGGTAATAAAAAGGACAATGAGTGCTGGTAGTCAAGTGAGAGCAATGTAGGATTCCTCTTTCTTTTACAGTAAGAGAGCCTGGGGCAGGTTGATATTCAGAGGAAGAAAGAACCCGTGAGATGGGAATGTTCAAAGATGAAGGAGGTAATTAACATACTAGATTCAAGAATGGAAAACTCTGCCGGACCGCCGCCTCTGGCGGCCCTGCCCTGCCCACAGCCCTCAGTGGGGAAGTGGGGCCCCAGCCAGCATCCCTCTGGTTGGACCCCAAGTCTGTTCCGAGCCGCCCTGTGGGTATCCGTGGTTTCTCTCTTCTGCTCTATTTCCCTGGCAGTGAATCATTGGCCTGAAGCCCAGTTTCCTTCTGGTATTAATCCTGCATGTTTTCACCTGCAAATAAACTTCTGCTCAGACCCAAGAGCTCAAGAAACGGGTTTTTCTAGTCCTGGACACCAGAATCCCCTGATATCCAGTGACACCTCTTTAAGTGCTGACCACTCGTCCACCTCGATCTCTATGAACTCCAGCTTTGTGAACGTGAACTCCCAGGTTTGGGACTTAGTTTGGAAATTTGGCTAGTTGTCCTTCTCCCAAGAGACCTCATCTGGCAAAACACCGTTTTAACCCATAACTATCGAATAGCTTGCTTTATTTGCCCCAGATAGCCAGTGTTTGGCTTTCTCCAGCTTGGGCAGCCTGCTGTTGCTTGCCTTTCGGGGTTGAGACCAGGAAAAACTGCTCCAGGGCATGGGTGGGGGTGGGGTGAGGACTGGCACACCCCTCCCTCCAGGAAGTTTAAAGGGGGGAGAGTTCAAGGAATTCCAGCAGGCCAGCCTGAGCTCCCCAAGCTCCCTAATCAGCCATCAGCCTGTCTGTCCTTTAATTGAGCCTCTATAGCATCCACTTCCCTGTTTGCCAGAAAACGTTAGGGAAACACCCGCAACATGCCAGGCTCCAGAAACAAGAGAAAAACCACCGAGAAAGCCTCAGGAAAGACTGAAACTGGCCCATTAGTGACTCAGAGACCTAGACACGCCTGAATCTCTCTGCTTTCAGACAAAGAGAAAGGGGGAAACCTGTTTTATTTGCAATCTCAGCACTGGGGCTTCCTTTAACCAATGAGACCTCAGGCCTTTCTCACCCCTGGCCCCCAACCCTAGTCCTCCCATAGGAGGTGGAGGAAGCAAAGCCATCCCTGGGCCTTGTTGGGCACAACGGCCAGCACACGATGCCAGGCACTTAAACACTGCAAGCCTGGAGGGGAGGGTGAATGACTGCAGCCTGCCTGATCATTCTTGCTATTCATCATAGCAACAGGAACATAAGCATTTTGTATTGGGCTATAGCCAATAACAATATTGTGAGAGTTTCAGGTGAATAGCAGAGGCCCAGCCACTCATACATGTATCCATTCTCCCCCAGACTCCCCTCCCATCCAGGCTACCACATGACAATGAGCAGATTTCCCTGTGCTGCACAGTAGGTCCCCGTTGGGTGTCCATTTTAAATATACCAGTGTGTACACGTTCATCCCAAACTCCTTAACTATTCCTTCCCCCTATCCTATACCCCTAGTAACCAGGTTTGTTCTCTAAGTCCATGAGTCTGTTTCTGTTTTGTAAATAAAGAGCATGATGAGTATTCTGAATGTTTGAAACTCAACTCAAACACCTGGCCCTGCTCCAGCAGAAGCACCATCCCCAGCGGCGTCTCAACCTTCTACTGTTCAGCAGTTAGAGAGCAGCAGGGGCCCCCACATCAGGGTCCCAATAAAACAACCACGAAGAACCATTTCCTTCGTAAACTGCTAAGAAAAAATGAATTGAACATCCTTGAATACACAGCTTTGTACACATGCTTAATTATTTCTTTTCAACAATTCCTGCTACTGCTGCTGCTAAATCGCTTCAGTCGTGTCCAACTCTGTGCGACCCCAGAGATGGCAGCCCCCCAGGCTCCACCAACCCTGGGATTCTCTAGGCAAGATCACTGGAGTGGGTCACCATTTCCTTCTCCAACACATAAAAATGAAAAGGGAAAGTGAAGTCGCTCAGTTGTGTCCGACTCCCCGTGACCCCATGGACTGCAGCCCACCAGGCTCCTCTGCCCATGGGATTTTCTAGGCAAGAGGTCAAAAGAAAAACTTACTTTTAAGACTTTGATAACAACTTATATTCTACATATATGAAGGTATGACTTTTTAAAGGATGCTTACCAATGCCAGGTATTTTTTCTTAGCAATTTACTAAGGAAATGGTTCTTCATGATTGTTTTAATGTGCATTTCCTGGTGGCTCAGATGGTAAAGAATCCACCTCCAGTGCAGGAGACCAGCATTCGACCTCTGAGTCGGGAAGATCCCCTGGAGAAGGAAATGGCAACCCACTCCAGTATTCTGCCTGGAGAATCCCATGGACAGAGGAGCCTGGTGAGCTATAGTCCATGGGGTCACAAAGAGTCAGACAAGACTGAGTGACTAACACTCAATTTCCTTGTTTACAAGTTTTATAGAAATTTTTTTCACAAAAGTTTTAGCTAGTTGATTTTTTCTTATAAATACCCATTTTGATTGTTAACAGATTTTTTCTGTTATTCTATTTTGATTAGAAGTTTCTTGTATAGTAAGATTTTAAACCTTAGATCTGCTATGTGTGTTGGAAATATCATTCAAGGTTGTCATTTGACTTTTAATGTCATTTACAGTGGTTTTAAAAATATATAGACATGTTTAGTTTTTATTGTGCCCAATTCACTGATTTTTCCCCTTACGTTCTGTCTTTAACATCATGTTTAGAAACCATTTCTCTACCTCAAGAGATTAATGTTCACTTATATTTTCTTGCAGTTCTTTCTGAACAATAACATTTAATGGCTTTATTATCCAGTGAGGAAAACTGAAGAGAATCAGAACAACTCTCCAATGACTTGACTGAGTACCCAGTTCAATATCTATTTTGCTGTCATTTGAAAGATATCTCTCTTGGGAAAGGACAGGATTCCATGTCATTTTGTGAGCCTCCTGGGAGCTGCCTAGCATTCTGACTCTGGAAATGTTCCTGCATCCCTCGAGTCTTCATTTCCCGTCTCAGAGGTCAACCGCTTGTGTTGAGCTGATTTCTTTGCTGCTGTTGATGGAAGCCATGGGTTTACCATCTGTGTGCACTTGGACCACTCATCTTCCTCTCCAGTCTCCTCCAAAGAATATGTTTAGGAAAAATAAACACCTATGGCTCCCAAAGACACTGAAAACTGGTCCAAGGACTCCAGCATTTCCTTTCTTAAAAAAGAAGATCATCGCCTTTGTAGACCCTCACTAAATCTTCTTCCTGCAGAACAGCCCACCCAGAGGACCGCCTCTATCTGGCTCCGATCCTCACTCGGTAAACTTGTTTTCCAGGCTCTCATGGGCATTCTCGTGGAGTGGCAGAAGATTCTCGTATTCAGCAGCACCACCTCAGCAGCCACCGGAAGTGGGAAAAGAGCATCTAAGTTCACGATCATCACGCACTGCAGCACAGTGTCCGTCTAGACGAACTTTGCCAGGTGGGGAAATGCCTAAGCAAGAAGCTGACAGTCAACGAGACAGTCAAGCGAGTGGACCACTTGTGAGTGAAGAGCCAGTGAATTCCCGAACCTTGTAATATTTCTCCCTCCTTATTGTGAACAAAAATGAAGAAAAATATTTTCTCTGCATAATTTATCTTCATCTCCTCATTTCACCATCTTTTCCCCCGTGTATTACAATTACTATAATTACTGCCATTGTATTTTTCCTCTTGTATTACAATGACTAAAGAAAAATATTTTCCCTGCATAATTTATGTTCATCCCCTGACTTCACCATCTTTTCACCCTCTGTTACAATTACTGCCAGGGTCTCTCAAGAGTCATCCCAGAGAGCTACAAGGACAAAGGTAGAAAGGAGAGGCACCTCGGCTGAGACAGGGATGGAGGGACTCTGTTCAACCCGCCCGGATTCTTAGGAAACAGCCTCACTGAGCTAATTCAGGTTTTCTCCTTGCCCTCCTGCACACACCCCAGGAAGATGCAGGAGGACAGGGTGTCTGCAGTCCCTGCCGTGGAAACTAGCAGTGGTCTGAAGCTGGCAGCATCTTGCTCCTTCTTCTGAAACAGAAGAGCTTCAAACTTAGGAGAGAAATAAATGTCTGTGAAATACCAGCTTTCAAGCATGTACCCTTTCTTCTCTCGGAAGCAGACTTAAACAGTCTTTACCAAGGAGTGCAGGACCGCTGGGGGCAAAACAAGGCTGCAACAGAGATGAAAAATCCTAAGAATCTCATCACAGCACACTACCACACTAAACCCAACCATCAACAGCTTGCTTTGTCTAAATACACTTTCCTTTTTAGAGTTTACTTTCAGATTTACAGAGTTATTGTGAAGAGAGAGTTCCTGTATACCCAGTTTCTCCTATTATTAATATCTGAAGTTCGTATGGCACATTTCTTACAGTTAAAGAACCAAATATTGATATGTTATTAAAGCCATACATTATTGAGGTTTCTTGGTTTTTGTTTAATATCTTTTTTCTGTTCCAGGTTCCTATCCAGGACTTCCCCCTCCCGTTACATGTATCTGCCGTGTCTCTTTGGGCTCCTCTTGGCTGTGGGTTTCTCAGACTTGACTTGTTTTGAGTGCCTTGACAGTTATGAGAACTGGTCAGGTATTTTGTAAAACGGCCTTCAGTTTGGGTTTGTCTGATGCTACTCTCAAGATTGGGGCTTCCTTGGTGGCTCAGAGGTTAAAGCGTCTGCCTCCAATTCGGGAGACCTAGATTCAATCCCTGGGTCAGGAAGATCCCCTGAAGAAGGAAATGGTAACCCACTCCAGTATTCTTGCCTGAAGAATCCCATGGACGTAGAAGCCTGGTAGGCTACGTCCACGGGGTCGCAGAGTCAGACACCACTGAGCAACTTCACTTTCACCTTCACTTTCACTCTCAAGATTAGACTGAGTTACTCCAGTTTTAGGAGGAAGATGACAGAGACAAGGGCTCATGCTCGTCACGTCCTGTCAGGAGCACGTACCGTCAACAGCCTCCCCACTGCTGGCATTCTCCTTGACCACCTGGCTTTAGGTGGTATGGGGCAGGCTTCTCTGCACAGTTGCTCCTTTGCTTTCCCTTTCCATCAACTTCCCTGGGGGTCCGATGGTAAAGACTCTGTGTTTCCAATGTAGGGGGCATGTGTTTGATCCATGGTCAGGGAATTAAAATTTTAGCGTGGCTAAAAAAAAGGAAGAAAGCTATTATGCTGAGGCCACGCTTAAGGAGGGGAGCTGTGCCCTGCCTTCTTGAGGACAGGTTGTCCATATTAATAATTTGGAGTTCTTCTTTTCTTCCACATTTATTTATTTTATTTTTATCACTATTGATAATATTATCATCAGTTGAGTTCAGTTCAGTTCAGTCGCTCAGTCATGTCTGACTCTTCGAGACTCCATGAACTGCAGCACACCAGGCCTCCCTGTCCATCACCAACTCCCGGAGGTCACTCAAACTCACGTCCATCGAGTGGTGATGCCATCCAGCCATCTCATCCTCTGTCGTCCCCTTCTCCTCCTGCCCCCAATCCCTCCCAGCATCAAAGTCTTTTCCAATGAGTCAACTCTTCGCATGAGGTGGCCAAAGTACTGGAGTTTCAGCTTTAGCATCATTCCTTCCAAAGAAATCCCAGGGCTGATCTCCTTCAGAATGGACTGATTGTATCTCTCAAGAGTCTTCTCCAATACCACAGTTCAAAAGCATCATTATAATATATTTAAGTTCTAAGTTACATATGTTATAATTATAGTATAACTTTAGGTTATACTTCAATATGACTTTAACCAAGTTTTTTTTTTACTTTTTATTACAAAATATTTTTAATATATATACAAAATTTTTAAAAAATTAGTAAAATGAGCCTCACATACCAGTCACCCAGCCCCAATACCCATTAAACAATGGCAATTCTACCCCCCAAATATCCTTAAGTATTTCTATATATATCCCTAATAGACAAGGATGTTTTTTAAAATAACTATGATACAATGAGCACAGCTTAAACAATTAATAAATCCTGAAAAGCAAATAGTCAAAATTCAAATTTTACATTGTTTCATAATTGTAAATTTTATAGATTTTTTTGTAAATCAAGATCTGAATCAGATCCACACATTGTGATTAATGTGTGCCCATTAAGTCTTAAGAAATCTATAAATTCCCTTTTATTCTCTCTTTTTTAAGTTTTGCAATTTATTTGATTAAGAGAACAATTGTACATCCTGAGAGTTTTCCACACTGGTTAGGCTGATGATATTACACAGATGTAGTCAGCGATTCCTCCAGTCTCTGTAAGTTCCTTTAAACTGGTAGTTGATGTAAAAGCCACTGGTGGTTTTCAAAGCTTCATCAATCTTCGGCGCATAATGAGACAGAAGTTATCTGTCCTTGTTAGTGAGACCAAGGACACGGAAGCTGTTCCGGGTAGGGTCACCTCTGAGTCTTGAACCAGCGTTGCCTTCAGGTGGACGTGTGCCACAAGCCTTCAGAACACCATCCTCCCCTGAAGCCCCCTGCAGGATGCCTGCTGGCTGGCTGTGGAAATGGTGGCATGCTACCTTGGCATGAACTGCAACAGAATCCTCATGGAATGCAGGTTCAAAGTGGTCTGCCCAGACCTCAACCTGCTGTTTCTATTAATTTTTAAACGTTTCTGAGATTCTTTATAGGCAGCAGCTGATATGCTGTTTCTTTTTTAAATTTATTTATTTTTTTAATTGAAGGATAATTGCTTTACAGAATTTTGTTGTTTTCTGTCAAATCTCAACATGAATCAACCATAGATGTACATATGTCCCCTCACTCTTAAACCTCCCTCCCATCTCCCTCCCCATCCACCCCTCTAGGTTGATACAGAGCCCCTGTCTGAGGTTCCTGAGACATACAGCAAAGTCCCACTGGCCATCTATATTTTACATATGGTAGTGTAAGTTTCCATGTTACTCTCTCCATACCTCGCACCCTCTCCTCCCTCTTCCCTGTGTTTGTAAGTCTGTTCTCTATGTCTGCTTCACCATAGCTGCCCTACAGATAAATTCTTCAGCACCATCTTTCTAGATTCCATACATATGCATTAGTATACAATATTTATTTTTCTCTTTCTGACTTACTTCACTCTGTATAATAGGCTCTAGTTTCATCTACCTCATTAGAATTGTCTCAAATGCACTCCTTTTTATGGCTAAGTAATATTCAAATTAACTATTTAAATTCCTGTACCTTGTGATCAGAAAGAGCTACTTAATAGGTGTGAAGTCTAGGTTTTGAAGAGGTTGGAGTCTCTTGTTCAAAAGTAATAAGAATTTCAAGATGGCAACAGCATAGCTTTAAACCAAGTGCCGGGCCCTTCTGAATGTAGGACCCTGTGTGACTCCAGGATACAAGAAGACCTTCCTGCCTGAGATAATCCTCAGGAGGTAGATGGGGAGGTGGGTACTCTTAGCATCTCGATCCCTTACACAGGCTGAAGGAAAGGCAGCTCTGCAGACAGGCCACTTCCAGCCAGAGCCCTCCACGTCCCTTGTGGCACACCCAGGACACCAAGACATACCACCCTCCAGGGCAAAATCCTCGTGATCTGACTCAGGGACACCATCAGGAAAAGCCTTGGCTCTGCATCCAGGCAGGATGGAAGAGTTTTGGGGCAGGCTATCTAGCAGGCCAGAGCAAAACAGGACTCCATGTTAGATCTGTTTCTTTGACTTTAACCTTTGCTTTTTAATACTTTTGTTATTATAATATACATCATGGCCTGCGTCAGGGAACCCTGCCCTCGTGTGAAAGCTTTCGGTAAAGAAGAAATTAACACAACCCCTCCCCGATGCTGGCCAAGCCAGACAAAACTAATGGTCTTATTACTTTGCTTCCTCACCTCCTCTCCCTCTCTGTCCTATAAAAGAAACTGGCATCCAGACCAATAAGATGGCTGTGGGGGACCCTAGTTCATAATCTTCTCTGTCTGCTGGCTTTCCAAATAAAGTCATTATTCCTTGTCTCCCAATTTATTGGCCTCACCTCACTGTGTGGTGAGCAGAGGAACTTGGTTTCAGTAACAGTTATACTTCTTGGCACCAGGGAGTTCAGACTCCAAGAGCCCTAGCTTTAGTGTTGTGATTATATGGGAAATGTCTTTTATTCTTGAGATAAATGCTTAAGTATTTCGGGGTGAAGCATTAAAAGGGTTGCAACCAATTTTCAGGAGATTCAGGATATATCAGATTAGCCAAAAAGTTCAACTGGGTTTTCCATAATATGGAAAAAACCAAATATATACGCTACATACATAACATACATGTAGTAGTGAGGGAAGGCCTCTCTAAGAGTATGTCAATTGGAAATCTGGGAAAAGAACGTTCCAGAATAGAGAACCACAGGAGCAAGCCTTGAGCCAGGGTGTGGTAGCCAGGCAACCAGCGTGGCAGAGCTAAAAGCTTAAATTGAGGGTTTCAAAACCGAACTAATACCCGCCCCCCAGATCCCAGTGTATTCCATCACATTTGTCACTGTAGGAACTCATCCTGCTCCATCCTGTTTGTTCCCCCCTCCCCCACTGGGCTAGAAGGGGAGGCTGTTGGCAAAGGAAGCTTGTGTGCCCTCCACTTCCTGTCCCACCTGGTCCCAGCACCCTGAAACAGGGCTGCACCTGGAGGAACTCGGGATTTGTCAGCTGGATGACAGTGGATGAATAAGTGGTCAAAAGGAGCATTTAACTCAAGAACATCCCTGTGCCCGTTTCTCTTGTCCTCCCAGCACTGCTGGGAAAAGGGAATCAGCGATGCCAATCGCACTGACCCCTCAGGGCTGCTGCAGTGTCTGGAGCACGAGACATTTCAAAGGAAGCTAAGGAGAGGGAAGTGCTTTTGCTAGGACAGCCCACATCTGTGGCAGAGCCGGTTGGGTTGGGATGGGCGGAAGAGGTGGGTGAATGGGGAGCTTCCTGCTGCTCAAATCATTCCACATAAACAGAGTTTGGGTCCCTCCCTTCGTTTCCTTTTGTGGACCCTCCTAAAATGTGGAGGGTGGAGGAGTCGCCACCCTCTATTTCATCTTTGCTCAGCAGCCCTCTCACATCAGAAACAGGAATTCAAAGGCCCCAGGAACAAAATACCGTGACGCCCCCTCACCAGGCTCCCCAGGGCGCTTCACAACCTGTTTGAATTAATCTCCTGATTAGGCATAAACCACAGACAGAGGTGACTACTAGAATTTTTCAATCTGGAAAGACACAGAAGCAGGTCGATTTAAAGGGAGATTTACATTGACCTGCCTAGAATGATCTGGCAGAATTACAATGGAATTCGGCAGAATTACAATGGAATTCAGGGCCACATTTTCAGAATAATTTTTAACAGACGGGTCTAGTCTGCTGCCAAGAAAAAGAAAACAACTGTCTGGGAGATCAAATAAAATAATTCCGGACCTTGAGGAGCAGAATTGGGTACACACCATAGAGCTCAGCAGTCTCGTTGAACATGTTTTAACAGCACGTTTCTTAAAAACAGCCCCACATGCAGTATTGAGCAGCCTGTGAGGTTGCTTCCCTGCCTTGTGAAAATGTGTGCATTTATTCATTCTAAACACACTGAGCTTGTCAAATATTAAAAAGTAAAATAGGACTTGTCATGTCAGACAGGATTTATGAACGAAATATGACTTGTACATCAGAGAGTAAACAGAAAAAGCATCTGAAGAGCTAGAAGTTTGAAAATCTGAAGTCTTTTCCCCCATCATTTCCCAAAGCCAAGCAAGCAAAATAAAAATTATGCCAGATGATTCTAGTATTTGTTTCTGTTGGTGAGTTTAAAATCTTTTTAGGGAACAGTCCATCTGTTTAGACAAAAGAGCAACAGGCCCTTAGCCTTGACACAGGTCAAACTTCTTAAGAGACTTGGCCCTTTGCCTCAAATAAATGCTAGACATGCCAAGTCCATATCAGAAATAAAAGCGATTCCCTTCCAGAAATTAGTTCAGCCATTTGGCAGATGAATAGGTAAGTGTCTTGTTGGCAGACAGATAAAAGTGGCTTGAAAGTTTCTGTAGCTTCTCTTACAGTCAAAGAATAGAACGCTGGTGAAATGAACCAGCACATTATGGACTAGAAAAATTGGAATTAAGTACTGTATTGCAGCAGAGCTTGTATCATACAAATAACTAATCTAACCAATCAATCATCTAACAATAATTAGACATTTGCTTAAGAAGAATTGTCATCTAAATCTTCATCGTAGGTCATCATTAAGTTTTAAGAACAAACTTAAAAACCGCCAGCAAGGTCAAGCAAAACCCTCCAGATGGTAAGCAAGGCTTTAAAGATAACCTAGGAAACAAAGGTAAGGAAAGGCCAAGCTCATTGTCTTACTTTTCTTTGGGTCTTGACTTCTGCTTCTTTTGCTTTCAAACTGAGACAAGTCCTTTCTTAACAGCATCCAGCTAATGTCTTACAAACTAAACCAGTAAGAACTGATACAGGGAAACATGCTATTGAGATATTCTCCAAAACACATTGTTTAAATAATAAGTGTTTTTAAAAATAGTTTGAAATCTGAAACTATTGTCTGCAACCTACGTCTAAATATTAGCGAACTTTTTAAAAGACCAACATTTCATGAATTCATTTGGGGAAAAATGTCTTTACATATGAATGTGTTAGTCACTTAATCATACTCTGCAACCCTATGGACTGTAGCCCACTAGGCTCCTTTGTTGGTGGAATTCTCCAGTCAAGAATACTAGAATGGGGATTCCCTCCTCAATCTTTCTGACCCAGGAATCAAATCCAGGTCTCCTGCATTGTAGGCAGATTCTTAACCATCTGAGTCACAGGGAAGCTTGTTATATATGTTTACCAAAACAACATCTCAGTTTCTTTATTCATATAAATGAAGTCCTTATTTCTATCTTACGATTGCTGCTAGAGAGGAAAACGATTATATACTAAGATTCTCAGCAAAGAGGGCTGATTATATGATCACGTGTGCAGCTTTGGTCTCTCTTGCCTATAATGATATACAACACTCATCCTCAATTTTCTGAGACTCACTATGTGCATAGAAATGCAATAAAGGCTTTGGTGCACACAGAGATGGCTCAGATATAGATCATTTTGCTCGAGGTGTATAGGACAAGGGACCCACAGAGTTAATTAAAGGATTGAATTCTAGTCCTAGGTCTTCCACCCACTACCTGACTCTTGGCAAATCAACCTCTGGAGGTTCCATTTTCTTTATCTGTAATAAGAGGAAGAAACTAGATCAGTATTTCCAAACCTGGGGTCTATGGCCCACCCCCCAGGTGTCCGAGGATAATATTCAGGGTTATTAACTTTGTGCAGGTTGAAAAAATGCATTATATTTCCACTACCTGAAAATGAACATTTCCTCCCATTGTGAATGCAGATAACAAGCCAAGGTAGTGTTAGCTATATATCAGTTGTGCCTTGTCACCAGTAGAAACCACAGATATCTTCATTTGGCAATTGTTGCAGATATCTTGAAAAATTGCTTAGGCCCATTATTACTTTGAAATTATGGTAGTTATTAGACCAGCTGCTAGAGGTTTTTTAACTATCATCTTAATAAAAAGCACATGTATCTATTCAGTTCAGTTCAGCTCAGTCGCTCAGTCGTGTCCAACTCTTTGTGACCCCATGAATCGCAGCACGCCAGGCCTCCCTGTTCATCATCATCTCCCCGAGTTCACTCAGACTCACATCCATCGAGTCAGCCATGCCAACCAGCCATCTCATCCTCGGTAGTCCCCTTCTCCTCCTGCCCCCAATCCCTCCCAGCATCAGTCTTTTCCAATGAGTCAACTCTTCAAATGAGGTGGCCAAAGTACTGGAGTTTCAGCTTTAGCATCATTCCTTCCAAAGAAATCCCAGGGTTGATCTCCTTCAGAATGGACTGGTTGGATCTCCTTGCAGTCCAAGGGACTCTCAAGAGTCTTCTCCAACACCACAGTTCAAAAGCATCAATTCTTCAGCACTCAACCTTCTTCACAGTCCAACTCTCACATCCATACATGACCACAGGAAAAACCATAGCCTTGACTAGATGGACCTTAGTCAGCAGAGTAATGTCTCTGCTTTTGAATATACTGTCTAGGTTGGTCATAACTTTTCTTCCAAGGAGTAAGCGTCTTTAATTTCAAGGCTCCAGTCACCATCTGCAGTGATTTTGGAGCCCCCCAAAATAAATTCTGACACTGTTTCCACTGTTTCCCCATCTATTTGCCATGAAGAGATGGGACCGGATGCCATGATCTTCATTTTCTGAATGTTGAGCTTTAGGCCAACTTTTTCACTCTTCTCTTTCACTTTCATCAAGAGGCTTTTTAGCTCCTCTTCACTTTCTGCCATAAGGGTGGTGTCATTTGCATATCTGAGGTTATTGATGTTTCTCCCAGCAGTCTTGATTCTAGCTTGTGTTTCTTCCAGTCCAGAGTTTCTCATGATGTACTCTGCATAGAAGTTAAATAAGCAGGGTGACAATATACAGCCTTGACGTACTCCTTTTCCTATTTGGAACCGGTCTATTGTTCCATGTCCAGTTCTAACTGTTGCTTTCTGACCTGCATACAGATTTCTCAAGAGGAGGCTGGTTAGGTGGTCTGGTGTTTCCATCTCTCTCAGAATTTTCCACAGTTTATTGTGATCCACACAGTCAAAAGCTTTGGCATAGTCAGTAAAGCAGAAATAGATGTTTTTCTGGAACTCTCTTGCTTTTTCAATGATCCAGTGGATGTTGGCAATTTGATCTCTGCTTCCTCTGTCTTTTTTAAAACCAGCTTGAACATCAGGGAGTTCATGGTTCATATATTGCTGAAGCCTGGCTTTGAGAATTTTGAGCATTATTTTCCTAACGTGTGAGATGAGTGTAATTGTGCAGTAGCTTGAGCATTCTTTGGCATTGCTTTTCTTTGGAATTGGAATGAAAACTGACCTTTTCCAGTCCTGTGGCCACTGCTGAGTTTTCCAAATTTGCTGGCATACTGAGTGCAGCACTTTCACAACATCCTCTTTTAGGATTTGAAACAGCTCAATTGGAATTCCATCACCTCCACTAGCTTTGTTCGTAGTGATGCTTTCTAACGCCCACTTGACTTCACATTCCAAGATGTCTGGCTCTAGATTAGTGATCACATCATCATGATTATCTGGGTCGTTAAGATCTTTTTTGTACAGTTCTTCCATGTATTCTTGCCACCTCTTCTTAATATCTTCTGCTTCTGTTAGGTCCATACCATTTCTGTCCTTTATTGAGCCCATCTTTGCATGAAATGTTCCCTTGGTATCTCTGATTTTCTTGGAGAGATCTCTAGTCTTTCCCATTCTGTTCTTTTCCTCTATTTCTTTGCATTGATCACTGAAGAAGGCTTTCATATCTCTTCTTGCTATCCTTTGGAACTCTGCATTCAGATGGTTTTATTTTTCCTTTTCTTCTTTGTTTTTGCCTCTCTTCTTTTCACAGCTATTTGCAAGGCCTCCCCAGACAGCAATTTTGCTTTTTTGCATTTCTTTTCCATGAGGATGGTCTTGATCCCTGTCTCCTGTACAATGTCACAAACCTCATTCCATAGTTAATCAGGCACTCTATCTATTACTATATTACAATTTCATTTTTAAAATATGTAGAAAACTCCACCTTATATCCATTAGGATGGTTACAATTCTTTAAAAAAGGAAAATAACAAGTGTTGGTAAGACTGTAGAGAAAGTGGAACGCATATGCACTGTTGGTGGAAATGTAATATTAACAAGGTGCAGACACTATGAAAAGTGGTATTTTAGGGCCTCAAAAAATTAACTTAGAATTACCATATGATCCAGCAATTCCACTTGTTTTGAGTATATAGCCAAAAGAGAGAAAGAGCTCAAACAGTTATTTGTAAACTCATATTCACAGTAGCATGATTCACAATAGCCAAAAGATGGGGCTCAAACGTCCATCAATGGATGAATGAATAAATAAAGTATGGACTATATTTACAACAGAATATTACTTGGCTATAAAAAGGAAGGAAATTCTGACACATGCTGTAAAATGGATGAACATTGAAGATATGATACTAAATGATGGGAGCCAGTCACAAGAGGGCAATACTTTTGATTCCCATCTTTTGAGGTACCTGCTGCTGCTGCTTCAGTCGTGTCCAACTCTGTGTGACCCCATAGACAGCAGCCCACCAGGCTCCCCGATCCCTGGAATTCTCTAGGCAAGAATACTGGAGTGGGGTGCCATTGCCTTCTCCAATGCATGAAAGTGAAAAGTGAAAGTGAAGTAGCTCAGTCGTGTCCGACTCTTAGCGACGCCATGGACTGCAGCCTACCAGGCTCCTCCATCCATGGGATTTTCCAGGCAAGAATACTGGAGTGGGGTGCCATTGCCTTCTCCATTTGAGGTAAGTAAGAGCAGTCCAATATATAGAAACAGGAAGCAGAAGGGTGACTGTTGCTTGGGGCAGGGTTGGGTTGGATGGAGAGCAGAGTGTTTGTTTCATCGGTGCAGAGTTTCAGTTTTGAAGATGAAAAGAATTCTAGAGATGGATGGTGGTGATGTTTGTAGAACAATGTGAATGTACTCAATGTCACCGAATAGAACATTCTATTAATAAAATGGTTAAGATGATGAATTTTATGTGTATTTTATCTCAATTTAAAAAATAATACTATATTGATAACTATATTTCAAAGTGGTTGACATTTCTGGAATGTTATGCATTTTATTTTATGCATTAAAAAATATTGTCCTGAAAGGGGCCAGTGGGCTTCACAAGAATGCCAAAGGGATCCATGACAGAAAAAGACTAAAAACTCCTAAAAAATCTCCAAAGTAGTTGTCAGTTTGGAAACTCCAGAATTCTCTGAAATAGAAAAGGGAGCAAGAGAAAAAATTAGCTGTTTTATCAAATGAAAGAATACAGCCCTACAAATATGGAAATCTTCACTATAAAGTATTTTTTTCCTAATAAAAATTTTAAGCTGGATTCAGAAATATTTAAAATGTTCTTCAAGTCTCAAGAAAGAACAATCACATTATAAGCTGCCCTTTTCAAAATGCTCACCTTGGGAATCTTGTCAGGTGCTCTATGAATGATTTTAATTATCAATTAGAACTAATCAAGCCAGATTTCTTTTTAGCATTTATCAAGATACTGTAGCAGGCCAAGGACTTTTATATCATCTTGCACGTAGGAAAAAAAATGGGAAGAAAATCTCCTTTCCCTTTTATAAAATCTTGACTTCAAACAGGAAGAGGATAGTAATTCAAATCTTTAAGGCAGTTTAACTGCTCACCCGCTCTGCGTCCCTGCTATGGGAGCTGGCCCTCCCCTTGTCGGGCTCAACTGGTCCCACTGCAAAAGCAGGCCAGTCTGGGCAAAGGTCAAAAGGAATTTCCTTCAGAAAAAGCAAATCCACTCTATCAGTTCTATTTCTCTTATCCGGTCCCCAAGGTTTTCTCCAATTACTGAAGGTCATTTTCAGTTGTAAATGACTTTTATATGAACTGCTAAATAGGGTGTCCTTTGTGCAGAGGTCTGTCCTGCAGAATGTCTTCATGTTCCTTATCTCAGTCGTCCTGATTTTGTCCCCCAGGGGACGCTGGCCACCAGTGTCTTTGATCATCGGGATTTGGGGTGGGGGAAGTACTGACAGTTAGTGGTGAGATGGGGGCCAAGAATGGTGCTACACCACGCTGCAATGTGCAGGACAGCTCATTACCCCAAGAAGAAGTTATCCTGATGCAAGTGTTCTTACCGTTCAGTCGCTAAGTCACATCTGACTCTTTCCGACCTCCGACCTCATGAACTGGAGCACGCCAGGCTTCCCTGTCCTTCATTGTCTCCCAGAATTTGCTCAAACGCACGTCCCTTGAGTCAGTGATGCTACCCAATCATCTCATCCTCTGTGGTCCTCTTTTCCTCCTGCCCTCAATCTTTCCCAGCATCAGGGTCTTTTCCAAACAATCGCAAAGTATTGGTGCTCCAGCTTCAGCATCAGCATCAGTTTTTCTAATGAATAATCAGGGTTGATTTCCTTTAGGACTGACTAACTCAAAGTGTCCATAATGTTAAAATTGAGAAACCCTACTTTATCTGATTTTGTCCTAAAGCAAATTAGTCTCAGATGTCTCTTGGGAGCCATCTTGGGGGCGAGGCAGTGGGCAAGGAAGGAGAGCAGAAAGTCATACTAAGCACTTTAGGCTTTACTTACAAACACCTGTCATGCTGATTGCAATCATGTATCAAATGAAGAAACAGATTCTGAAGAAGCCACTTGTTGGGGTTGTAATGTGACAGGTATAGAATGAACTCGGGCCAGGCTGGCCCCAAAGCCTAGGAGTTCTCTATTATTTGTGATCTAAGTACTGAAAATTCAACTGAATGTAACAGGATGAAATCTCAAAAACCCAGGTCCCCAGTCTTTATTAAACCTTTGTCATGTTAGGGACAGAGACCTAGGATCTCATACGAGACCCCATCCCATCTAGCCTAAACTTCTGTTGCTAAAGCAGCTTACCAAAGAAGTATTAGATTGTTTGAGTGGGGCAGAAATGAACTGAGGAGGAAAAAAATGAACCCATATGAAGCTACTAAATAGCGCTTCATGTTGCTAAGTAGCACAACATATTATAGCACAATGTATTGAACTGAAATAATAGCACAGTGTATGACAAGAGTTGAATTATTTGGCATCAGCAGTGTGTATGATGGGAGCTGAGAAGAGGCACCTCTCGTGTGCATGGGTATAGACAGGATGGTTTGATGAAGGACGCTCAGCACAGGCTTTGAAGACAGAGTTAAATTCGGAAGAGTAAGGTAATTTCCCTGGTGGCTCAGACACTAAAGACCCTGCCTGCAATGCAGGAGATGCAGGAGACTTGGGTCCAATCCCTGGGTCAGGAAGATCCCCTGGAGAAGGGGATGGCAACCCACTCCAGTATTCCTGCCTGGAGAATCCCATGGACAGAGGAGCCTGGCAGACTACAGTCCATGGAGTCGCAAAGTCGGACACAACTGAGTTACTAACATACACACACACAAGGCAACTAGTTATTGTGATGAGTATGAAGTGCTTTGGCAACAGATCCCCTAGCTTCAAGTCCTTCTTCTATCACTTAATAAGTGGTGTGACCTCGGGCAAAGCACTGAAACTTTTGGTGTTTGTTTTTTCTTGTGTAGAATCCAAAGACTACATTTAGATTGCTAAGAGAATTAAGTAAGATAATGCATGTAAAGGCTTAGCATTGTGCTTACCCCATGGTAAATGCTCACTGCTAGCTAAAAAAAAAAAAAAAAAAAAAAAGACAGGGTGTGTGTGTCTGTGTGCACATGTGTGTGTGTGCACCACACCAACAGAGATTCTTATTTGAAAGCAACAAAAGTCAAGCTAACCTAAGCAGGAACTAATTTTGCTAGAAGGCTACAAGGTCCCTTCAAGAACTGACAGAAGGGAGGAAACCTGGATTGAGAAGCCAAGGGCAGCTGGGTCACTGAAATCACAGCCCCGATCTCGGGGTGACGGTCCTGCCTCCCACCATGACTTACACAGGAGGGGGTCCCTCAAGGAGGAAGAGGATGAGGAAATGGGGTAGCTCCTCAATTAGCAAATATCTACTAAGGTGGGTATTGTGTCTGGGGGGAAATAGAATAGATTTTAGGGGTTTGAAGATGAGGGGTAACAGAAGGAAAGCCTCAAATATTGAATGCGCACAGGGTCGGGGTGCAACGGAATCTTCCACGGGTTCCTGTGAGAGCAAGGAGAATGAAAGGAGGTGTCAGTGGAGGGAACTCAACTTCACAGCAGGTGAAGGAGAATGAAGTCTTACCTCTGACTGACCAGAGCAAGCAAGCAAAGGGACCTGCCACAAACTCAGAACTTCTCTGAAGCATCCTGTTCAGTCTTTAACGTTGCTATGAATTTAACCTTCTTGTCCCTAATAGGTTGGTTTTATTACATAAAATGACTTACCTAAATTTAACTATACTAGTTAAACTTTTTAACTAGTTTTCCTCCCAAATCTCCAAGTAAAATGAATGTTTACAGGGAAATACGTTTTATCCATGTGTCTTCACACATCCACACCTAACCTGGCCTTTACTCTCCTGGGGGATACTCACAGTTTCAAGCATTCCTTCATCAAACATTGATTAAGGCCTGCCTATGAGCCAGATACTAAGCAAACAGACATGAGTAGTAACCAGTGAGGCTCCTTCCCACATGGAGAGATGGTCTAGGTTAGGCTCTGGTCTAAGGAGCATGAATCCTAGAGGGCTGTGAAAAAATACAGCTGGAGAAATCTGGATGAGCCGACCATGGAGTTGATCTCAGTTCAATAAACACTGATCTTTAAATAGAAAAACAAGTTTACACCAAATAGCAGTGGCAGCCAGGGAGAGGAGAAAATTAGAATGTGGGCAGAATTATATAGAAAGACTTGTGAATAATGCAATTCCTGATAGAAATCTCTATAAGCAAGAGAGATGGCATGAAGGAGGCAGAAAGATTCTGCGGGGAAGGAGCTCTTGGCCTTCGTTTTGAAGAAGCTGTCCAGACAGACAAGGAGGGAAGGGCCTTGCAGGTGAGGAAGACTGGCCTAGTGACCCAGTGTGGGGTCTTGGGGTATTTTAAGCGTGAGGGAAAAAATGGAGAGGAGACCAGGGACCAGACAATGGTCTCTTTGTCTGTCAAATAAACGCTGAGACTTAATCTGAAAGCAGTGGGGAGTCACCGAAAAGTTTTATAACAAGGGAATGAAACGATCAAATTTGTTTTCAAGAGACATAACTATGGAGGCATAGGGCAGGTCCAAAGCAGGCCAAGCCAGGGACTGGAAGACAACTTTGGAGAGTAGTGAGATAGTCTAGGCAAGAGCTAGTAAGAGCCTGGGCTGGTGAGGATGGAGAGAAGGGATAAATCCAGCAGTGATGAGGAAGATGATGATAATTACAGCAATAAAAATACTGGATAAAATGAATAAAACTATTACTATAGTCCAGACACTGCTCTAAGGCCATTCACTGAATTATTTCATTTCATGAGTTCACTCAATAAATATCTATTGAACACCTACTATCTGCCAGATTCAGAGCCAGGCAATAGGATGCAGCGATGAAAAATATCAATAAAAAATCCTTGTCTTTATAGAACTTACTTACATTCTACCAAGGGAGACAGGGTGATCAGCAAGACAATACATTTAGTAACTTTTTAGATAATGCTAAGAACTAAGGAGAAAAATCTAATGAAGGAAAGGGAAATAAAGTATTGTGAGGGTATAAAGATTTTAGAGAGCAGAGTGGGGCAAGGCCTCAATAAAAGAGGAGATTTAATAGACTTGAAGAAATGAGGAAACCAGGCACAGGGATGTCTGGGGAGGGCACTGTATGCAGAGCGGACAGAATGTGTGAGACAGAGGTAGGAGCATGCTCGGTCAGTTCCAGAAACAGCAGGAAGGCCGGTTGGTCTTAGTCAAGAAGAAGAGGAACTGGAGAATGCTGAACGCAGTGATGGAATCCTAATTTTGCTGAGACTTTGAAAGTCATAATAAGGACTTCGGCTTTTACTCTGAGTGAGTTGGGAACTGGAGCACCTGGAGCAGGAGAGTGACATGGTGGGAACTTCAACTTTAAAAGGGTCACGCAGGCTGACTTTTGAGACTAGATTGCAGGGATTGGGGCAGACTCCGAGAAACCAAGGTGGAGCTGCCATCCAAGACAGAAACGATGGCAGCTCAGGGGTGGCGAACAGTGATCTGTTTCTGATTAGAATTTGAAGGTTGACTCAGTAAACTTTGCTGATGAATCAGATACTCTGTGTAAGAGAGAGAGAAAGAGAAAGAGAAGAGAGAGAAGACAGGAACCAAGGATGTCTAAGGATTTTGGCCAAGCAGCTGGGAAAAAAATGGAATGACCTTTAGGGGAAGAGTGACAGGGAGGTGGATCAGCACTGCTGTTTGGGACCTGATAAATTAGCAAAGTCAAGTTAGCATCTAGATGTATTGGCCTGGACGTCCGGGGCGTGGTCTGTGCTGGAGATAAAAATTTAAGAATGATCAGCACATAGGAGATATTTAAAGCTCGATGATATCAACTAGGGCGTGAATAAATAGGATAAAAAAAGGGTTCAAGGACTAAGCCTTCTGACACTTAGAGGCTGAGGAGTTGAGGAAGAAAAAGAAACTCTCATAGCAGACAAAGACGGAGCAGCCAGAAAGCTGGAAGGAGAATAAGGATGTGTGTTGTCCCGGAAGCCAAGTGAAGAAAATGTTTCAAGGAGGAAGGTGTCAGAAAGATCACCTGTGTGTGACTTGAAACTGCTGGGACTTCAGACAGGGGTAACACTGGAGACATGAAGGTGAGACTATCAGAAAATCCCAAGAATGCCTGGAGACTCAGTATTCCATCTGAGGACAAGATCACGGTTGAAGCAGAAGGAGGAGGCCTGCCCCAGCTCCAGCCCCTGCAGAGGGCACAGGGGAAGTAGTATCCCCAAAGGACCGAGCCACGGTTCAGTGAGGGAGGGCAGGGACCACTCAGGAGGGGTGCGGGATGAAGGATTTTGCTGATAATTGACCCAGGTTCCAAAACAAGTCACTGTTTTGGAAAGTCTGTCACTGTTTCCACTATTTCCTCATCTATTTGCCAACAAGTGATGGGACCAGATGCACATGATCTTAGTTTTCTGAATGTTGAGCTTTAATCCAACTTTTTCACCCTCCTCTTTCACTTTCATCAAGAGGCTCTTCAGTTTTTCTTTGCTTTCTGCCATAAGGGGGGTGTCATCTGCATATCCGAGGTTATTGATATTTCTCCTGGCAATCTTGATTCCAGCTTGTGCCTCATCCAGCCCAGCGTTTCTCAAGATGTACTCTGCATATAAGTTAAATAAGCAGGGTGACAATATACAGCCTTGATGTACTCCTTTTCCTATTTGGAACCAGTCTATTGTTCCATGTCCAGTTCTAATTGCTGCTTCCTGATCTGCATACAGATTTCTCAGGGGGCAAGCTCAGGTGGTCTGGTGCAACACTTTAGCTAAGAAAGTGAAACTGGGAGTGAGTGGGGGTTGGGGTAAAGGCTCTAAGGTCATGCTGAGGGTTCTGGAGACTGAGGACAGTGACGGGGCAGCCCTTTCCCACTGGTTGTTGCTACTCCCGTGATTCCCTCTCCGGACCTGCAGTCCATCGTCTAGGATGCTGCCTATATGGAGAAGGAAAAGGCAGCCCACTGCAATATTCTTGCCTGGGAAATGCCACTTCATGGCAAATAGATAGGGAATCAGTGGAAACAGTATCAGACTATCTTTTAGGGCTCCAAAATCACTGCAGATGGTGACTCTAGCCATGAAATTAAAAGACGCTTGCTCCTTGGAAGACAAGCTATGACCAACCTAGACAGCAGAGATGTCTTTATTAAAAAGCAGAGACATTGCTTTGCCAGCAAAGGTCTGTCTAGTCAAAGTTATGGTTTTTCCAGTAGTCATGTATAGATGTAAGAGTTGGACTATAAAGAAAGCTGAGCACCAAAGAATTGATGCTTTTGAACTATGACATTGGAGAAGATTCTTGAGACTCCCCTGGACAGCAAGGAGGTCCTACCAGTCCATCCTAAAGGAGATCAGTCTTGAATATTCACTGGAAGTACTGATGCTGAAGCTGAAACTCCAATACTTTGGCCACCTGATGCGAAGAACTGACTCATTGGAAAAAACCCTGATGCTGGGAAAGATTGCAGGCAGGAGGAGAAGGGGACAACAGAGGATGAGATGGTTGGATGGCATCACCAACTCAATAGACATGAGTTTGAGTAAACTCCGGGAGTTGGTGATGGACAGAGAGGCCTGTTGTGCTGCAGTCCATGGGGTCACAAAGAGTTGGACATGACTGAGCTACTAAACTGACTGACTGGCTGACCCAGGTTCCAGAGGACAGGTGAAAGTGTCTCAGGAGAGGCAGAGAGGGGCCAGATGAGGTCAGAAAAGGGATGGGGATTAGACTACCAGGTTTGAAAGATGGCCTGTGAGTCCTGGGTCCTGTGGGGATAGACATCAGTGGCATAAGGCACGTGACAGGCTTAGTCCTGGTGGCCACCAGCAAATAGCAAGGGATCTTGGTGGTCTTTTTTAAAAAAAGAATTTTTGAAATGGACCATTTTTAAAAATCTGTATTAAATTTGTTACATTACTGCTTTTTGCTTTTTTTTTTTTTTTTAACAATTTTGGGTTTTTTGGCCTCAAGGCTTGTGGGATCTTAGCTGCCTGACCAGGGATTGAACCCACATTCCCTGCAGTGGAAAGTGAAGGCTTAACCGCTGAACTTCCAGGGAACTCCTGAATCTGGGGGTCTGGATAGGAGCTGGGCAGGTTCTGGGCCTCAGCTGCTGGCTGCTGGAAAGGGTGTGGAGTCCTGCACCGGGCTGGTCTTACCCTGAGCTGGGCCCTCTCTAGGGCTCTATTTAATCCAAACAACACTGTGATGTGAGTACCTTCATTATTCCTATTTTACAAAAGAAGATACGCTCAAGATGCAAGGAGAATGGAAAGCAGCAGGACTTGAAATCGCAGGGCGTGTCTGGTCTTAATCATCAGTAAGGGAGCTGAGAAGAGAGGCTGTTTGGGTGTGAAAGTGGGGAGAACTTGACTGGGAAGCTGAGTCCCGTTTAACAGGTTTTGAGTTGAAGCTGCAGGCAGAGGGGACTGACAAATGGAAATGAGTTGAAGACAATGGGAAATCTAGAAGCGGGCTTGGCTGATGCGTCAGAGCAGGAGAGACTGACTTCGAAGTCATCAGTCTGAGCCAGGGCGTACCTTCCCACCCCAGATCTTCCCCAGTAGGGGTCTCACTACCACAAGAAAACAGATTCGTTTTCCAGGAATGAGAAACAGGAGAGTAGAAGCGGATTTCAGTTTTGAAACAAAATTTCAGCTGTTGTTCTCAAAATACCCATCTAAGACCTTCTCACTTGGCGTACCCTGAAGGATTTTTTCTCAGTTTTATTGCTAAAGTAAGAAGGCTGATGCTTTTGAAATATTGCTGTAACAGCGACCTCTAGTGTTGCAAAGAGATCTCAACTAGCCGATGAGGCAGTCTTAAAAGGAAAATTCCCTTAACCTGAGAATCACTGAGAAGGTTCGTATTGCCAGAAGGTAACTTCATAAATTATTCAGTTCATCTTTCTGCCTTTAGGGAGGACATCACTTGAACAATTCCAGGTCGCTTCCCTTCAAGGCAGATGTAACGGAGCTTGAGAAAGTTCAGAGAATGGCTACTAGGGTAAACAAGGAGAAAAATGTACTTTCCTCTGAGAACAATTTTTTTTGTAAGACGAAAAAGAATACACACAGGCTAGAAAGTTGTCATGTGTGAAACATTGAGCTAATAGAACAAAAGTTCAAGGGTGAGATCTCTTTGAAACCATGAAGAGAGGGCTTTAGGGTAACACCGGCTACCGCTTTTGAGCATTTGCTTCGTTCCAGGTATGCTCACAACCACCTTTGAGGTAAGAGCCTTTATTATCTCCATTTTACAGATAAGGGAACCAAGGTATAGCAAACTGATTGCTGTTGTAATGAACCAAAATGACACGGCTGAAAGGGTGGCAAAATCAGGATTGGAACCTGGCTCCCTGGCTCCCGAGTCTGTGCTCCTAATCTGTAGGCACAACAACCCTGAAATAAATGGGAATGCTAGTTTAGATATAGGACGCACACGAATCGATGAATCAACAAAAGACAAAACCACTAATTTGTTCAAGAAAAATGTGCGTGTGGACATGGCTGTTTGGGAATGACGGATGTTCCAGGCATGGATGGTTCCCTTCCAATTCTCACCCAGCTCAGTGCTAGCAAACCCCAGATCTACAGACTCTCAGAGAAGAAACCTCATGCAGTCTGAGCCATGCATTTCAATTTTTTTGAATCCTCATTAGGAGAGAAATTACTCCTGTCTGTCCTCAGTGAAGAGGGAAAACATGCGGACAGAAACCTCTCTAACCTTTGCTATATGTGAATACCGTTGCTGTCTCTCTTAAGCCGTCTGGTCAATTCACCTTCATGATACACAGTCCCCCATGCATTCCAGTATCTCCATAGGTCTTGGTCTACTATGAGGCTTTAAGGCATCTTATGGGAGTATTTTTAATCCTAAAAAAGAAGTTTGTGCTTACATACTTAGTAAATCATAAGTATGTCTTCCTTCCTAATATTTATGCAGTGTTTCTCATTAAAGGACTTCCATATACTTTATCTTGCTTGATTCCCAAGTGTTTGTCCCCATTTAACAGAAGAGAAAGTAGGGCTCTAGGAAGTGAAGTGATTTGTCGAAAGTCCCACAGTTGGCAAGAAAAGAGGTTGCATGGTATTTGATGACCATCCCCCCCCCCAAAAAAAAACAAAGTATTTTTAGAAGGCATGTAAGGGTTGGAAAATAACCCTTTTTGCCTTTTCTGTTTGTGTTGGTAGCTATCAGCATCTGATAATAGAGATATCTAGCAAGCAAAAGTACAGCCTACGTTTCTGGTCAACCTGGGGGGTTTTCATTTATATAACTGGAGCTCAGAGCCTCTCATTCAACTTATGGGATTTAGGTAGCTGCCAACTCAGTGCCATCTAATTATTATTATGATTCAGGCACTCTTTCAACCACCCTCCCTGTAACAATTCATGTGATCTTCACCACAACCCTGTGAGTGAAAGTGAAAATGAAAGTCACTCAGTCACTTAGTGTCCAACTCTTTGTGACCCCATGGACTACACAATCCATAAAGTTTTCCAGGCCAGAATACTGGAGTGGGTAGCCTTTCCCTTCTCCAGGGGATCTTCCCAACCCAGGGATCGAACCCAGGTCTCCTGCATTGCAGGCAGATTCTTTACCAGCTGAGCCACAAAGGTAGAGTAAAATCTGTCTAAATTCTGCTATAAGCAGTAAGCATCCATCACAGACTGTGATCTGATATGAAGCTGTGCAGACAGGATAGATACGCCTCCTTTGATGCTGGAGGAATTTGGATCTCAGCAGGGTTAAATCACTTAGTGTTGGTCACACAGTGAGGCAGGCTTCTCTAGTGGCTCAGAGGGTAAAGAATCCGCCTGCCAATGCAGGAGACGCATTCAGTCCCTGGGTTGGGCAGATCCCCTGGGGAAGGGAATGGTTACCCACTCAAGCACCTTTGCCTGGAGGATTCATGGACAGAGGAGCCCAGTAGGCTGCAGTCTGTGGGGTCGCAAAGAGTCAGACACACTGAGCAACTAGCACTGTCACACTTTCACGTTCACGCAGTGAGGCAGGGCTGGTACCCAGTGGCGCCCTCCCATGGTCAGACCAGCTGTCAAACGTGCAGGTGAATGACCCTGGTGGACTGGGCTTCCCTGGTCGCTGAGCTGGGGAAGAATTCGCCTGCAATGCTGGAGACTCTGGTTCGATTCCTGGGTTGGGAAGAGCCACTGGAGAAGGGATAGGCTACCCACACCAGTATTCTGACCTGGAGAATTCCATGGACTACAGTCACAAAGAGTCGGACGTAACTTTCACAGGCTGGTGGAGCGTGCTGTTGCCTCAGACTCCCCTAGAATCCCCATCACCCCTGCTGCCCAGGCTTCTTCCCTGCAAGCCCTTCAGATCGCCCTACAGTCCAGCGACTCCTCAGCCCCTGCTCCAGGGGTGGTTTGCCTGGCTCTGGCAGGCTCCCTTTAGGAACTGGCATCAGGGAGACAAGAGGCAACACTTTGGAAGGGGAGGGGACCAGAGAAGAGTCAGCAGCCAGGGACAGAAGAATCTGAGGGCTGCCTGCTGCATGGATGGTTTCATTTCCCCTCTGCCTTATTACCTAAAAGACATAATAGTTCTCGGCAACAACAGAGAAAGTATTTCTCCTTTGCTTCACATTACCTGGAGAACTCTCAGAGTCTGAGCACGGAAGCAACCCTGTCTGTGCCCTGGAGGCCTTAGAGGGGAGAGGACCAGCATTTGGAAAGAGCCAGAGAGCTGGAAATGAAGACTAAATGATCCTTCTTCTTCCTGTTAGTTGGATCCATGATAACGAGTCTGTGTGTGCGCTCAGTCGTGTGCAACTCTGTGACCCACGGACTGCAGCCCACCAGACTCCTCTCTGCACAGAATTTTTCAGGTATGAATGCTGGAGAGGGCTGCCATTTCCTCCTCCAGGGGATCTTCCTGACCCAGGGATCGAACCTGCGTCTCTTGCATCTCCTGCATCAGCAGGTGGATTCTTCGTCACTAGTGCTGCCTGGGAATCATCCATGACCTTACACACACATAAAGCCCTCCTGTACCAGGTCACGGAGAAGACAATCACTCTTGCCTGGAAAATCCCATGGATGGAGGAGCCTGGTGGGCCGCAGTCCATGGGGTCACTATGAGTCAGACACAACTGAGCGACTTCACTTTTACTTTTCACTTTTTCATGCATTGGAGGAGGAAATGGCAACCCACTCCAGTGTTCTTGCTTGGAGAATCCCAAGGACAGCGGAGCCTGGTGGGCTACAGTCCATGGGGTCGGATAGAGTCAGACACGACTGAAGCGACTTAGCAGCAGCAGCAGTACCAGGTCAGGCCCTTACCTGGGCCTCCATAAATGTTATGTGTTTCTTTCTTGGCTGAGTTAGGATGTGAGTTGTTTTAAAAAGAGTTGTGGGTCAGATTTCAGCCTTGAATTTAGTAGGGGATTACTATAGGTCCAGAGCAGGCAGGCAGCAGCCCAAAGGGGGTTACCAAATAAGGAGATGCTGTTTGGGTTAAAAAAAAAAAGTCTCTGAAATGGGCCAGTTGTTATAAATATCAGTGGCATGCCTCTTTGCTGATGTCAGAAGATGAATAGTAAGAGCGAGGATGTCTTAGAGAAGACCTGAGAGTAACTGACTCTTCTACGTCAGCCCTCTCAGTTCGTTCTCCGTCTCCTCAGCCGTTCACATGGAAGAAAGGCCAGCAGGTGAGGCATCCACCCGTCTGTACAAAGACGCTCTCAGGCCACAGGGAGACAGAAGCAAGAACAGAAGCAGATATCACAGGGCGAGGAGTCCAGATGGTGACAGATGACCGACAAACGAAGCCTGGAAACCAGCAAGGGTTTGTGAAGAAGCGTTCCTTCGTCAACAGAGAGTCCACAAAGATTCGCTTGTTGAGTTTAATAACCTCATTCTGGCTAAGGGTAGAGCAGAAAGAGAATTGAGTCACAAGAGGCAGAAGAAGATGTTTGTATTACTCTGCTAGGACTGCTAACTTGAGAGACAACAACAAAAATTTATTCTTTCACAGTTCCAGAGCCCAGAGTCCAAACTGAAGGTGCTGGTAGGGCCGGGCTGCCTCTGAGGGTGCCAGGGGACGAGGCTTTCTCGGGTCTTCAGCCTCGGGCGGCACCTGGCGCTCTGTGGCTGCCAGCAGCACCGCTGCTGTCTGCCTCTGTCTTCACATAGCCTTCTCCTTTGCATGTTTGTTGGTTTCCTTCCCTCCTTTTATTTTCTCTGTGTGTGAGCTTTTTCCTTCCAGTTCTATTGAGATATAATTGACATACAGCACTGTGTCAGTTACGGGGTCTTGACCTGACTTACATACATCATGAAATCATGACCGTAATAAATTGTGAATATCCATCACTTCGTATACAAAAAAAAAAAAACAACTTTTCTCTTTATGATGAAAATTCTTCAGATTTACTCTCTTAACAACTTTCACAAAAGCATACAGCAGTGTTAATTATGTTTATCATGGTGTGCATTTCATCCCCAGCGTTGATTTATCTCATATCTGGAAGTTCATACTTCTGACTGCCTTCCTCCAATTCCACTTACCCACCCCCCAACCACCACTCCCCACCTCTGGTAAACAGAAATCTGATCTCTTCTTCTATGAGTGTGTTAGTCTGTTGAGGTACGATGAACCTACTATGTCAGTCCCAGGCACAACTTTTCCTCTCCTTATAAGAACACTGGTCATTGAATTTAGGGCCTGCTCTAAATCCAGGATGATTTCATTTCAGGTTTCCAGGGATCGAACCCAGGTCTCCTGCATTGCAGGCAGATTCTTTACCAGCTGAGCCACAAAGGTAGAGTAAAATCTGTCTAAATTCTGCTATAAGCAGTAAGCATCCATCACAGACTGTGATCTGATATGAAGCTGTGCAGACAGGATAGATACGCCTCCTTTGATGCTGGAGGAATTTGGATCTCAGCAGGGTTAAATCACTTAGTGTTGGTCACACAGTGAGGCAGGCTTCTCTAGTGGCTCAGAGGGTAAAGAATCCGCCTGCCAATGCAGGAGACGCATTCAGTCCCTGGGTTGGGCAGATCCCCTGGGGAAGGGAATGGTTACCCACTCAAGCACCTTTGCCTGGAGGATTCATGGACAGAGGAGCCCAGTAGGCTGCAGTCTGTGGGGTCGCAAAGAGTCAGACACACTGAGCAACTAGCACTGTCACACTTTCACGTTCACGCAGTGAGGCAGGGCTGGTACCCAGTGGCGCCCTCCCATGGTCAGACCAGCTGTCAAACGTGCAGGTGAATGACCCTGGTGGACTGGGCTTCCCTGGTCGCTGAGCTGGGGAAGAATTCGCCTGCAATGCTGGAGACTCTGGTTCGATTCCTGGGTTGGGAAGAGCCATTGGAGAAGGGATAGGCTACCCACACCAGTATTCTGACCTGGAGAATTCCATGGACTACAGTCACAAAGAGTCGGACGTAACTTTCACAGGCTGGTGGAGCGTGCTGTTGCCTCAGACTCCCCTAGAATCCCCATCACCCCTGCTGCCCAGGCTTCTTCCCTGCAAGCCCTTCAGATCGCCCTACAGTCCAGCGACTCCTCAGCCCCTGCTCCAGGGGTGGTTTGCCTGGCTCTGGCAGGCTCCCTTTAGGAACTGGCATCAGGGAGACAAGAGGCAACACTTTGGAAGGGGAGGGGACCAGAGAAGAGTCAGCAGCCAGGGACAGAAGAATCTGAGGGCTGCCTGCTGCATGGATGGTTTCATTTCCCCTCTGCCTTATTACCTAAAAGACATAATAGTTCTCGGCACAACAGAGAAAGTCTGGCAGGCTCCCTTTAGGAACTGGCATCAGGGAGACAAGAGGCAACACTTTGGAAGGGGAGGGGACCAGAGAAGAGTCAGCAGCCAGGGACAGAAGAATCTGAGGGCTGCCTGCTGCATGGATGGTTTCATTTCCCCTCTGCCTTATTACCTAAAAGACATAATAGTTCTCGGCAACAACAGAGAAAGTATTTCTCCTTTGCTTCACATTACCTGGAGAACTCTCAGAGTCTGAGCACGGAAGCAACCCTGTCTGTGCCCTGGAGGCCTTAGAGGGGAGAGGACCAGCATTTGGAAAGAGCCAGAGAGCTGGAAATGAAGACTAAATGATCCTTCTTCTTCCTGTTAGTTGGATCCATGATAACAAGTCTGTGTGTGCGCTCAGTCGTGTGCAACTCTGTGACCCACGGACTGCAGCCCACCAGACTCCTCTCTGCACAGAATTTTTCAGGTATGAATGCTGGAAAGGGCTGCCATTTCCT
The DNA here is from genome assembly GCA_006408675.1 of Madoqua kirkii. Lineage (NCBI taxonomy): Eukaryota > Metazoa > Chordata > Mammalia > Artiodactyla > Bovidae > Madoqua > Madoqua kirkii. The sequence continues at coordinate 57,786 of SJYC01126760.1, forward strand.
CCTCCAGGGGATCTTCCTGACCCAGGGATCGAACCTGCGTCTCTTGCATCTCCTGCATCAGCAGGTGGATTCTTCGTCACTAGTGCTGCCTGGGAATCATCCATGACCTTACACACACATAAAGCCCTCCTGTACCAGGTCACGGAGAAGACAATCACTCTTGCCTGGAAAATCCCATGGATGGAGGAGCCTGGTGGGCCGCAGTCCATGGGGTCACTATGAGTCAGACACGACTGAGCGACTTCACTTTTACTTTTCACTTTTTCATGCATTGGAGGAGGAAATGGCAACTCACTCCAGTGTTCTTGCTTGGAGAATCCCAAGGACAGCGGAGCCTGGTGGGCTACAGTCCATGGGGTCGGATAGAGTCAGACACGACTGAAGCGACTTAGCAGCAGCAGCAGTACCAGGTCAGGCCCTTACCTGGGCCTCCATAAATGTTATGTGTTTCTTTCTTGGCTGAGTTAGGATGTGAGTTGTTTTAAAAAGAGTTGTGGGTCAGATTTCAGCCTTGAATTTAGTAGGGGATTACTATAGGTCCAGAGCAGGCAGGCAGCAGCCCGAAGGGGGTTACCAAATAAGGAGATGCTGTTTGGGTTAAAAAAAAAAAAAAGTCTCTGAAATGGGCCAGTTGTTATAAATATCAGTGGCATGCCTCTTTGCTGATGTCAGAAGATGAATAGGAAGAGCGAGGATGTCTTAGAGAAGACCTGAGAGTAACTGACTCTTCTACGTCAGCCCTCTCAGTTCGTTCTCCATCTCCTCAGCCGTTCACATGGAAGAAAGGCCAGCAGGTGAGGCATCCACCCGTCTGTACAAAGACGCTCTCAGGCCACAGGGAGACAGAAGCAAGAACAGAAGCAGATATCACAGGGCGAGGAGTCCAGATGGTGACAGATGACCGACAAATGAAGCCTGGAAACCAGCAAGGGTTGGTGAAGAAGCGTTCCTTCGTCAACAGAGAGTCCACAAAGATTCGCTTGTTGAGTTTAATAACCTCATTCTGGCTAAGGGTAGAGCAGAAAGAGAATTGAGTCACAAGAGGCAGAAGAAGATGTTTGTATTACTCTGCTAGGACTGCTAACTTGAGAGACAACAACAAAAATTTATTCTTTCACAGTTCCAGAGCCCAGAGTCCAAACTGAAGGTGCTGGTAGGGCCGGGCTGCCTCTGAGGGTGCCAGGGGACGAGGCTTTCTCGGGTCTTCAGCCTCGGGCGGCACCTGGCGCTCTGTGGCTGCCAGCAGCACCGCTGCTGTCTGCCTCTGTCTTCACATAGCCTTCTCCTTTGCATGTTTGTTGGTTTCCTTCCCTCCTTTTATTTTCTCTGTGTGTGAGCTTTTTCCTTCCAGTTCTATTGAGATATAATTGACATACAGCACTGTGTCAGTTACGGGGTCTTGACCTGACTTACATACATCATGAAATCATGACCGTAATAAATTGTGAATATCCATCACTTCGTATACAAAAAAAAAAAAACAACTTTTCTCTTTATGATGAAAATTCTTCAGATTTACTCTCTTAACAACTTTCACAAAAGCATACAGCAGTGTTAATTATGTTTATCATGGTGTGCATTTCATCCCCAGCGTTGATTTATCTCATATCTGGAAGTTCATACTTTCTGACTGCCTTCCTCCAATTCCACTTACCCACCCCCCAACCACCACTCCCCACCTCTGGTAAACAGAAATCTGATCTCTTCTTCTATGAGTGTGTTAGTCTGTTGAGGTACGATGAACCTACTATGTCAGTCCCAGGCACAACTTTTCCTCTCCTTATAAGAACACTGGTCATTGAATTTAGGGCCTGCTCTAAATCCAGGATGATTTCATTTCAGGTTCCTTAATTACATCTGCAAAGACTCTCCTTCCAAATAAGTCCACACTCTGAAATTCTGGGTGGATAGCAACTCACTACCACGTGGGACCTATTGCAGAAAATGGACAAAAGGGGAAACTGCATTTATAATGGAGAAGGGAATGGCAACCCACTCCAGCACTCCTGCCTGGAGAATCCCATGGACTAGAAGCCTGGCGGGCTACAGTCCATGGGGTTGCAAAGAGTCGGACGCGACTGAGCAACACACACACATAGACACACACACACACAGACACACATGCATTTATAAGATAGGAAATTAATTTCCCCTGTGATTAGCCTGGCATTCTCACTACAGCCAACTATCTCATGATCATTGACAGCTAAGAGTAAACTTGACCTTTATCTATATCCTGTAGAACGGAGGTTCCCAAATGCTCAGTGATAGAACAGCACTGATCCAAGGGCAATTTTCACAGGCCAAAGCATATTTGCCCACAAACCCAGCAAGCCCTAAGTTGAAACCCTGGGGCCTCCAGCTGCCCAGCCTCAGCTAAGGGGAATCACTCAATAGGGGTGATTTGCATGCACTGGAGCAGGAAATGGCAACTCACACCAGTGTTCTTGCCTGGAGAATCCCAGAGACGGCGGGGCCTGGTGGGCTGCTGTCTATGGGGTCGCCCAGAGTTGGACACGACTGAATCGACTCAGCAGCAGCAGCAGCATAGGCACCTGGGGGCTTCCCAGGTGACACTAGAGGTAAAGAACCTCCCGGCTAAGGCAGGAGATGTAAGAGACAGGGGTCCAGTCCCCACGTGGGGAAGATCCTCTGGGGGACGGCATGGCAACCACTCCATTATTCTTGCCTGGAGAATCCCATGGACAGAGGTGGGCTATAGTCCATAGGGTCGCAAAGAGTCAGACACGACTAAAGTGACTTAGCAGGCACGCACGCATAGGCACCTGGGTCCTACCACTCCCGGATTCTTCAGGGTCCAGTGAGGAATAAGTATGGCATCAGAGCTCTCAGTGAACTTGCTTCAGTTTACACGAAACAGTCCAAACTGAGGGAAATGCCATGAAGAATGTTACTTCCATTTTTTGTTAACAAATCTTTGAGAAACACAGTTTCATAGTGAATGATAAAGGCAAAATATAAGGATAAACTAAAAATTTCTGCTCTGCTTCATGGTATCTCATTGAATTATACCCACAAGCTGACAAATGTGCATCACACTCACAATTATATAAATGTAACACCGTAAAATAAAATTTCACGTTGCAATTCTTCTAAAGTCGAACACCAGGTATACATTTGTAAAATTATATTTCACCTGTATTTGTTGTCAGCCTATACCAACGGACCTTTATGCTATGTCTTTTTTACTTTTTATATGTCAAATTAGTATTTCTTTAATGAAATGATAGCAAAAATATATTTCTACCTCACAGAATTTAGAGAGGGCAACTTTTTGCTGTTCTGTACCTTAAAAAAATACTGAGTGTATTTTAGATTCAATGACTTATTAATCTATTGCTTTGCAACACAAAATAATTACAGAAATAGATTTCAGAATATAAAGGTTTTTCACCACAACGAAACATGCTGTTTAAAGCCAAACTGAAAGGCAATATTGGTTAAAATACTACTATCTGAAATGTTGCTTTACAGTTAGCACTTGCGGGAAGGTCCTTTGGATGTCCTTTACACAATCAACTCCTGAAGTGCATTTATAACACGATCCCATTTTCCATTTCAATCCAAAACTTCAGGAGCATGGACTCTTTGCAAATCAAGTGACAGCCATTGGTAGGCAAGACATTTTATCTGTAGCCCCTACCCATCTAGTCAAAGCTATGTTTTTTCCAGTAGTCAGGTACGGATGTGAGAGTTGAACCATAAATAAGGCTAAGCGCCAAAGAATTGATGCTTTTGAACTTTGGTTGTTGGAGAAGACTCTTGAGAGTCCCTTGAACAAGATCAAACCAGTCAATCCTAAGGGAAATCAACCCTGAATATTCATTAGCAGGACTGTTGCTAAAGCTCCAATACTTTGGCCACCTGATGCAAAGAGCCATCTCAGTGAAAAAGACCCTGATGTTGAAGAAAATTGAAGGCAAAAAGAGAAAGGGGCAGCAGAGTATCAGATGGTTAGATAGCATCACCGACTCAATGGACATGAATTTCAGCAAACTCCAGGAGATAGCGGAGGACAGAGGAGCCTGGATGCTGCAGTCCGTGCATTCACAAAGAGTCAGGTATGCCTTATCGACTGAATAACAGCAAAAACTTCACCTGCCCCACTCTCCTGAGTGCTCCCCAGGCACCTTGGGACAGGCAGGTATAAAGGCTGGAGAGGTGGAAGCCATGCCCAGACTGGGCATCGTCATCATGCCCAGGGCACTGGGTTTTCTTTTCCCCGGCCTTCTACTGTAACTGACCAACATGTGACAGCTAACCGCGATGACAGGGTCCCTGGATCGTTCTCCCAATCAGTTTCAGACGTCAAAAGACCCCAGTCCTCCTTCAGAAGGACACCCTCACCTCCTTGCATAAAGGAACTTGAATGCCTACTCTGTTCAAGGTGCCCCAAGGGGAGTGGCTTACGGTCTAATTGTGTTTTATTGTCATTTCCTCCTTGACATTTCATCTGTGTAATTGCTTCTGTGCTTCTCTCCCTGTAAGCTTAGGGAGAAAAGTCACAGCTTTCAGGTGCTTTACTAGGAACTGTTTTTGTCAGCTACTGACAATCGGAAAAGGACTACATCAGGCTGTCCTCTAGCCTTTCTGAATAATTTCAGGTTTTTAGAAACCATGGTCTTATTCAGTTCACTTTAACTGTTTCTGAATTACAATTAGAGGCTTTATTTACCAATCTCTAGTGCAAAGAGATATGTCTGCTTTGTGGCTGACTTGCTTTCCGACTCTAACTCGTGGAAAACTACTTACCTTTGCCGGTATACGATATATGCGTCTCTCTGGCTGATTACAGTGAACTCTCTTATTCACCTCCATGGAGATGCATAGTTTAACTTGGTGCATCAGATTGCTTGAATCCTGCCTTCCAGAGAAGGAGCTGGTGTAGACACAAGGAGATAAGGAGTCTAAAAAAGATGAAAAGCGGTTTTCTCTTGGTCTTTTTTATGCTTCTGCAAATCATACATAAAATATAGTATGTCCTTGGAAATGGCCCTTTTCTCTCTCCTCCTACCATCGTGTCACAGTCTAATATATCACAGTGTGAGCCAATGTGAGCACCCTTTTGGACTGAGCCGGCCAGTAAATTAACTTATGCTAAACGGCTGTCTGCCCACGACTTGTCAACTCTGTCATCCTTGTCTGCCGCCTTTCCCTTCCTCCAGACATTTCATTTCACTGGGGATGACATTTCATTTCATTCTCAATACCACTTCATCTCTTTGCAGTGGATGAAATTTTTCAGTGAACAGCATACGCGCTGACCCTTCCGAAGCTGACAAGGATACTCATACGCCCCCAACAAGTCCAATAATAAAACAGTTTGGATTTCCTTCCAGTCTCTCCCAAGCTTGTCTGCACTTTGGAGGCTGAGTTCTTAAAAAGGAGAACCTCTCTCATCTTGCTCAAATTGCCAAACTGGACTTAAGCCTTCATGATAGACAATACCATCAAGAATAATCTGTCACGTGAAAGTCTTTAATAGTGGGCAAAGGTCACCTAGGAATCAGAGATAAAGATACTTTCTGAGCACTTCCAGTGTGACCTTGGGCACTGGCTTGGTCTCAGAGTCATCTTAGGAACATGTGATCCCCATGTGTTTTATAATAATAAGAAAAGATCTGTATTCTTGGCAAAGCAAATTTCTGGAAGTCTCCTAGAAATATACTGGGAACCTAAATTCATCCCACCTCTTCAGTCCCGATACGCAATCACCTTTTCACACAACTATTTACTGAGGTCCTACAAAGTGCCAGGATTAGATGTTGTACAAGGCTGGAAAAGATGGGTATGGCTTATTTCCTCATTGTACTTATGGTCTGGCTGAGGATCTAGACAAGAAAACCACGAAGAAAAGAAGCTGGCAAGTATAGAATGCTGTGGGAGCACCCAAAAACATCCCTTCCCTGTGGATTCCTTGGGCATCAGGAGGGCTTCCAAGAGGAAGCAATTTTAAGCTGAAACCTGAAAGGTGAGTGGAAATAAGATAAGGGAATGATAGGGGATCAATCTCCTGTGGGTTAAACATTGACTAGGTTTATTGTAGTAATCACTCACACACACACACACACACACACACACACCATTCTAGATTAACTCTAGCTGAAATCTTACTATTTCATGCTTGTCTGAAATGCGAGGTGCAATTTCTGGTTTTACTGCCCAATCTCTACAATGTGGGCTTGACGAAGTCCTCTCCTGGCATCACAGATCAGGAGCTCCTAGGAGGAGCAACATCTAACTCTTTTGTACAGCAACAATCACCAAAATGGCAATGACTCAAAAATCACCAATAACTCACATGTGTTAGTTTCCAAAGCACTAGCATGTGACATTTCATTCGATTCTTGCAGTTTGACAGATTTTATTATTCCCATTTAACAGGTGAAGAAACTGAGGCTCAAAGAAGTTAAATGATTAGACCATAATCACACAACTTGTAAGGAACAAATTAGGGCTCATATCAAGATCTAAGATACTTTGAACAGTGTCTGGCTCATGTTAAATGATACATGGGTGTTGGTTAAATAAATAACTCCAAATGCTTATAAAACAGGCTTTATAATTTCCCAGACAGAGCTTTCCCCTCAATCACAATGGTCTCTCTTATGTCCTGTGCAGTAGTAGAGCTCCTTGACGGTTTATTGGAGGTCACCTTAGGGATTCGAGGACAAGGCTGAGTTACTGGGGCTCAAGGCCACCCTCCCCCCCACACATACACCAACCAGAAGGACTCCGCTTCCCCCTGCCCCAACAGTTCATCTGCTTGAAGACTTTCCTGAGGAGGAGAGGCATGCAGGGGGGCTGCTTCACCAGTGACCCAGCATGCATATAGTCTTTTTAAACTGAAGTATGGTTGATTTACAATGCTGTGTTGGTTTCAGGCAGAGAAGGCAATGGCAACCCACTCTAGTACTCTTGCCTAGAGAATCCCATGGACGGAGGAGCCTGGTAGGCTGCAGTCCATGGGGTCACTAAGAGTTGGACACAACTGAGCGACTTCACTTTCACTTTTCACTTTCATGCATTGGAGGAGGAAATGGCAACCCACTCCAGTGTTCTTGCCTGGAGAATCCCAGGGACGGGGGTAACCCTAGTGGGCTGCCATCTATCAGGTGTACAGCAAAGTGATTCAGTTATGCATACATATATTTTTCAAATTCGTATAAGTTATTAAGAGATATGGAATAAAGTTTCCTGTGCTGTACAGTAGGACCTTGTCATTTAATCTGTTTTATATACAGTAGTATGTGTATATTAATATGTATATATTAATCCCAAAGAGTTGGACAGGACTGATTGAGCATGAACTCTTTCCCCTTTGGTAATGCTAAGTTTGTTTCCTATGTTTTTGAATCTGTTTCCATTTTATAAATAAGCTCTTCATTTTTTAGATGCCATATATAAGCACTGTATGCTACAGTCTTTCTCTATATGGCTTAGTTTACTTAATATGATAATCTCTAAATTCATCTATGTTCCTGCAAATGGCATTATTTCATTTTTTTTATAGCTGAGTAATATTCTATTGTATGTATGCCACATTTTTATCCATTCACCTGTCAATGGACATTTAGGTTGCTTCCATGTTTTGATCCTTTTAAATACTGCCTCAATGAACACTGCTGCTGCTGCTGTTGCTGTTGCTGCTAAGTTGCTTCAGTCGGGTCTGACTCTGTGTGACCCCATAGACGGCAGCCCACCAGGCTCTCTTGTCCCTGGGATTCTCCAGGCAAGAACACTGGAGTGGGTCAATGAACATTAGGGTACACATATTCTTTAAGTACTGTTTTGGGGTGAAGATCACGTTATTGGGAAGCTGTAACCTAAATGTGAGGAAGAGAAACAATAGCTTCCTAATTTCCAAACACTGTGTCCCATGGGGGAGAAGAGTTTATATTAAGGGAATAGTAGGTCAAAGTAGCATTATTTCCTGGGCATAGTAGGGTGGAAACCAGAACTTTTGAGAGATTTAAATTTAAACCTTGAACCTTCCACTGGCTAGGGTAAGCCTCAGTTTTATCATTTGTAATAATGGCACCAACACATTCCCTTTCTAAGACTTTCATGAAGATGCCCTCTGATTGCTTCACTTTTGTATCCTGATGCCCAGAACAGTACCTGGCACATACTGGGTGTTCAATGAATAGTGGTTAAATGAATGAACGGCAACTATGAACTTTCTATATAACCAGCATTTGACTCTTTGAGGGTGCGTTACTTTTTTCCTGGAAAGATGAGTCAACTGAATGGAGACAGAGGATGTTTTTGGAGAGGAAGTAGAATGAGACAATAATAGGTAATCCTTACAGGCTCATACACCAGATACCATTCTACATGCTCATGTGCCTACATGCTAAGTTGCTTCAGTCGTGTCCAACTCTGTGCAACCCTATAGGCTGTAGCCTGCCAAGCTCCTCTGTCCATGGGACTCCCATGCCCTCCTCCAGGGGATCTTCCTGACCCAGGGATCAAAGCTGCCTCTCTTGCATGTCTTACATTGGAAGGCAGATTCTTTACCACTAGTGCCACCTAAGAAGCCCTTACCTGTTCACACATATTATTAAATAATGCTGTGCAGTTACTTAACCTCCCTCTGCCTTGGTTTTTCCAACTCTAAAGCAAAAATAGGAAAAGCACTGACCTCATATGACCTCATAGCCTTGCCGTGAGAGCAAAGTCACTTAATCCCTATACAGTCCTTATAACAATTCCTCGGATGCAGTAAGTCCTCAATATGTTTTAACTCTGATTAGGTTATGAAATCACTACTCCATGTCTTACCAACGTGCTCTTTTGAGATGGGGTCAAGGTAGGCAGTGGGAGCACTTACCAGAGGACATAGGATGTAAGCTGGGCCTTCATGGGTGGGTGGGCAGAGTAGAGAGGGAAGGGCCTCCAGGAGGAGGCAGAATGTGGGGGACAGAGTTAGCCACCTTTTAAAATGCCTGCCTCCCCGCCTGACCACTTACTAGTTTTTCCCTGCGTAATAGCAGGATACTATCTGCCTCACAGGTTTATTGCTGTTCGAGTGTTATATGGGATAAGGAACATAAAATTCTGAGCACAGTGTCAGCACACTGGAAGCCTCCAACATAGATAGGTAGCTTGTGTTACTACTGCTGGGCAGAAATACAAGTTTGTGAGAGATCTGAGAGAGGAGCATTGAAACCTGTATATTACCATATGTGAAACTGATCACCAGTCCAGGTTCGATGCATGAGACAGGGTGCTCAGGGCTGGTGCACTGGGGTGACCCAGAGGGGTGGGGTGGGAGGGGGGTTCAGGATGGGGAACACATGTACCCCCGTGGTGGATTCATGTTAATGTATGGCAGAACCACTACAATATTGTGAAGTAATTAGCCTCCAATTAAAATAAATTTAAAAATAAAAAATTAAAAAAAGAAGTTTGTGAGACCATGAGGAAACTCACCACTTCCATCTAGGAACTGATCTAGCCCTGGCTTCCTAGATCCTATCATTAACTCAGTGATTTTTTTCACCTACATAAGACCTATTATTAGCACAAACCTGGTTTAAGTAGAGCCTTAAATTTTAATGGTTTGAAATTGAGGGGTGGCGAGTGGGACCTGATTTTGACTAGACTATTTAGAATAACTTTCGTTCTTAACTTGGTTAAGGTTAAAGTTAGTGAGAAATGGAATCACTCGCAAGTAAACCCAACAGTACCTGTAGCGGGGCAGGCAGTGGCGGGGGAGGCGAGGGTTGCTTTCTCACCCCACCCTTGCATGCAGGCAGCCTGGTGCTCCCTGTGAGTTGCCTTGCTGCTGGGGTGGGAAGGAGGAACACGAGCCAGATGCCTTTCCAGCCACTCCTTGACATACTTGATATGAACTTCAAGCTCCCAAAATAATTTCCCTGACCTCAGCATTCTTCTGGACTTGGGTTTTCCTCACTTGATCTTTCAGCCAACCCTACCCTCAGATTTATTATAGAAGCATTAGCTTAGGTCCCCTCTAACTTTTTCATTCATATCTAGGGCAGGAATTGCTGTTTTGATCGTTGTTTGGTTTCCTTGTGAAGATTCCATGCACATATGGAATGGAGGGCATTTTCTCCTTGGAGCTTTATTGCACCCAAGGGTGGCTTCTTATAGATTTACCCACAACCTTTACAAAGTCCCAGTGGCTTCACGGACCTGTCTTTTACGGTCTACATTTGGAGATACTGTAAATGTACACCCTTTCCTTCTTATATACAGCACATGCATACGTGCTAAGTCACTTCAGTCATGTCCAACTCTGTGTGACCCTGTGGACTGTAGCCCAGGAGGCTCCTCTGTCCATGGGATTCTCCAGGCAAGACTGAAGTGGGTTGCCATGCCCTCCTTGAAGGGATCTTCCCAACCCAGGGATCAAACTCATGCTCTTATGTCTCCTACGTTGGCAGACGGGTTCTTTATCACTAATGCCACCTGGGAAGACCTATATACAGTGCAGAAAATAGCAAATTAAAAATCTCTGCATTCTTCTAGCTTGGCTTTATTGCCCTGTATTTCACCTGTCTAGGCCTAGGACCCTTTGCAGGAAAGCTTCCTGCCTAAAGCAGTTCACATCAATCTCCTCTCTGTACTTTAGGAATTCTTGTGCTGTGCTGACTTGAGACTTAACATACAACGGCTTTATTATCCAGTGTGTTTATTCTGTCTCCCCAACCTGATGGCAAAATCCAAGGTAGGGATGAGGTCTTCAACAACTCTTTATCACCTCTCACTACCTAACAAAATGCATTAGCAGAGTAGGCTCTCAAAATATCTTACTCCAACATGACAGTCCTTCCAGTTCAGAAATAACTCAACTTATAATGATTCTATGATTGAATCATTATTTCTTTGCTCTGAAAAAAGAAAATATGTCATTCTGAAGACATTAGCTTGGGGTCTGTAGGGTTCAGTTTTTAAACCTTATGTTTTGGATGCTTCACCAGATGATAATATCACCATGTGTCAAAATGAGCATTTCCTGGAGACAGATTCAGCCAGAGACTAATTCTGGACTCTGTGTTCAGCTGCTAGAGAGCCACAGCCTCAGACAGTCCTATTTATGAGTTGGATTTGGCAAGGGGAGCTAATTCCTTGTTAAAATATACAAGCAAGCTATTAAAAATAACATTCAAAGAAGAAAATTAAAAATAATGTGCAAAAGACCAAATTGCTTAGCTCAAATACAAGTTTAGAAAAACAATTCTACTAAAATTCCTTTAAGTATTTATCGGGAACATTGAAGTGTTTGACAAAGAAAAGTCAGAGTTGGGATGTTGGCTCAGTCTCCTCAGAGACTGAGGTTTGTTTTTTCTTTTTTTAACATGCTGTGTAGCTTCGAATAACAAAAACTTTATATATGGTACTGAAATCTGAAACAAATTTTGTGTGCACGTCCTGAAAATCCAAGCTTTATTTGGATTCTTAGAAGACACTATTAATTAGAAGAGATTTTAAAACTACAGGTATCCTTCCTACATATTACTCTGAGATTAATAGGAGAGCTATAGACACTTCCAAATTACCTTTATTCCAAGTGCATCTCAAATGTCAATGCATTTTTTTACTTCTTTTAAAGTAAATCAAAAAAAACCACAAAAAAATTCTATGAACTTACAATCTTAAAATTAAAAAAGAAAACCCCGCAGGTAGTATTTATCCAAAGTCTAAGCTTTTATAAGGTTCCCCTGGGCCTATGGAACTTGACTAGGATTTCTAGAGTTGCTCTCCAGAGCTTTGAACATCTGCATTCCTCATAGCAGTGGGCCACTTAGTCTTTAAAAAGTGTTAGCTTTTTAGTTTGCCTGATTAAAAATGTAGTATCATCTCCCTCAGGTCCTACAAAACCCACTAGAAGTACTTAACAGATTTCCCACACAGTGAAACCATTCTCTCGGCAGTTAATTAGGAGCTGGCCTTTCCTAGACTCAGGTGCTTCGGAAAAGAGTGAGTGAAAGTCACTTTTTGCGACCCCATGGACTACACAGTCCATGGAATTCTCCAGGCCAGAATACTGAAGTGGGTAGCCTTTCCCTTCTCCAGGGGATCTTCCCAATCCAAGGATCAAATCTGGTCTCCCGCATCGCAGGTGAGTTCTGTACCAGCTGAGCCACCAGGGAAGCCTGCAATGCAGGAGACCTGGGTTTGACCCCTGGGTCGGGAAGATCCCCTGCAGGAGGCATGGCACCCACTCCAGTAATCTTGCCTAGAGAATCCCCATGGACAGAGGAGCCTGGTGGGCTACAGTCCATGGGGCTGCAAAGAGTCGGACACAACTGTGCAAATAAGCACAACACAGCACAGATGTTTTTGAGCTGATCAGCAAAGTGTGTCTTTTTCACACATTATTGAAAGAAAAAAAAAAAAAAAAAAAAAGGTTGCCTGAGCTTGTGAAGAAGATCCTTAAAGATAAAAATCAAAAGGGCCATCTTCTAACCAGGGGCATTATGTGTGATAGTTTTTTAAGAAATCTGGCTTCTGGATAATGAAATAAGGTGGAGGTGGAGCACTGTGAGAAGAAAAAACTTATTTCCAGTGAATAATTTTAAAGATGCCCGCTCTTGTCAATGTGCTCCTCACAAAGCAGTGAGTGACACTCCAGTTGGGAGCTGTGGATACACAAGTGACAATAGAATTTGTTGGCAAGAATGGCAAATAGTTCTAAAAATATATATTCTATCTTTTATGTTAAGGATATCTGCAGAATATGATTAAAACAGCAAAGACTCAAGATAAAAAATTAGAGAATGAATCTTATCTGTCATGTTTCCCATGTCCTAAAATATACTTTTATTCTACACCTTCTTGAGCCCCAGTCTGTAATATACACCAACACATCTTGTTACTATGCGTATGTGTGTTAATTGCTCTGTCATGTCCAACTCTTTGTGACCCTACGGGGTATACAGCCCACCAGGCTCCTCTGTCTGTAGGATCTCTCAGGCAAGAATACCAGAGTGGCTTGCCATTTCCTTCTCCAGGGGATCTTCCTCACCCAGGGACTGAACCTGGGTCTCCTGCATTGCAGGCAGACTCTACCATCTGAGCCACCAGAGAAGTTATACTAGATAAGAAAAAAGAGAGAGAGAAATCATTTATTAGACAATCATTTGTTTTTAAACATTTATTTTGCCTTTTGTCATTGCTTTTCCCCTCCTCAAGTGTTTTCAAATCCTCCTTTTGAGGCTTAAACTTTAAAAAACATGGCTTTCAAATGGATTGTTTACTTCTTTTCCAATAGTATTGAGGATATTTTATTCCAAGGAGAATGTTTTTTCCCAATAAGAGCATTGGCCTAACATAATTCAAGCTGTCCCTGAAAACCACACCTTGAAACAGAAAATTAGAAGAACCCTGGTTATGATTATACCTGTGCTTCCTAATTACACACAATAGTCATAATATTTATAGAGAAGTGACAGGAAGGGAATCAAGAATGTTAATAGGAGACTGCTGAAATCTATTTTGCTTTGTAAAGATGGATGTCTTGCAGCATGACCTTATCTATTTGCTCCATAGACATGCTTTTTTCTTCTAGGTTTATCTTAGCATAAAGGAAATGGTTTCACCACTTTGGGAAGGTGCACTGGGAGGAGAGGGGACAGTTTACAGAGATCTTAGATGAGCTCTGTTTCAGTCCTATTTCAGGAAAGGGAAGAGCTCTCGTACTCACCTGCTGCCATCTCAGAAGTGTCCAAGGTTCATCCACCCATCTCTTGGGCACTTGAAGGCTAGGGTGCTCCTGTGGGAAAGTGGGTAACATCTGCCAAGGTCTTGGGGCTGAGACTGGATCATTTTTGCAAGGTGATGTCAACTGAAAAAATATTCACAACCTAAAAGTTGAGAATAATGTTTTATTCAGTGGAAATTTTGGATACTTCAGGCCCAAAAGACAGCATCTCAAGCGACCCTGAGAGAACTGCTCCAAGGAGGCGAGGGGAAGAGCCAGGTTGTATAAAAGTTTTGCAACAAAGGGTAGGGAGTCTGAACATCTGAACAATAATAACAATATTATTGCTAATTAAAGAAAACCAGATAACTCAAGTTAAGGAATTTAGCACTTTTCTATGTATGGGAAGATGCAAGAGTCTGGGTTCACGGAAACCATTCCTTTCTTATGCACCTCAGCTATCAAGACAGTATCTTGTGTTTTGACATCCAGAGCTTCCTCTCCTCGGGGTTCACTGTAGGGAGTGGCTGCAGTCTGATGGCTGCTAAATGGCAGGGATTCTTCTCCTTCCTGAGTTCCCTGAGGGCTCACTGGCTCACAAAAGAGGGTTGCAATTGGTAATGACTGTGACATCCTTGTTTACTGATATGGCAGGAAATATTCCATTTATCAGTTTCCTCTCTTGGCCCAAAATTCAGCCCATATTTGGGAGACATATCATGACCAATTTTTGTCCCACAGTGCTGGGAGGTTCATCTCAGAGCAAGCAAAATTTCATATTGATGTGCCATTCCAGGTGCTAATTTTTGGACTAGGCCCAATGATAGTTAATAAAAGATTCTATGGATCCTGTCTTACTAGTCAAGAAATGTTTTCTCTTGTTATGTCTTCCCATATCTAGAGTTGCACTATTACAATCACTGATTGCATACAGAACTATATATCTGATCAACTGCTTCAAGTCACCTAGTCATCATTATTGTTGTTGGAGGCCTAAACAATCTTATAAAATAGACAGGATACAAGTCATATCGCTAGTAACATTGACAAAGTCATAGTGTAGCAGAGGCAGCAGCATAACAATTTGGAAACAAAGAACAAATTAAGACAATGATTAGTACAACTAGTTGTAATCCAATTGCGATAAACCATCAAGTCCACAGGAGAGCCAGTTAGAGAAGCCAAATTCTGGAAGGATCAGGTAGAGAGAAAAAGATAAATGCTGTATCTTGGCTTACAAAGGTATACTTTATCAACTTGTGCTCATGGTATAAAAGTTTTATTGGAAAAAAAAGGTTCAATCTAGTTTATTTTCCAAGGTCATAAAGTTATAAATTATATTCATCAGTTTATTCAGTCTCATGTAATTGATTCATATATCTGCATGAAGTAATCAGCTTTTTAAAAATTAATTTTGTAATTTGTTACCCAGTTCAGTGGTATTCTCTACAAGCTATCAGAAACTTATTTCAAAAGTTCTTTTTATGAGTTTTATTGAAAATCTACATTTTTTAAAAGCAATATAAAATTATGACTGTCTATAAAGGACAGAACTTAATTAGCATGGCTAATGTAATTAGTAATAAACTTGTATATTTCTTCAACATTCAACATTTTAGGATAATAACTAGAATTATGACTAATAACATTACATCAGGACATATCAGATGTTAGAGATTCCATTTACATTTTGGAACATTTATATTGATGACATTTATCCATGCATTGCAACCTAACGTTCACCTTCAATCATTTGATAATATTTCTGAATTTAAAATCCCAAATAAATGTAGGTTAGCATTCCTCTCTGAGATGTCTCAGAGATATTTCTTTGAAGCACCCGGAGTCAGCTGGAGGCTAAAAGAGGTTTACTTAGATTTTGTCATTTGGGAAATTTGTTTAAAAAATCAAAAAGTTTTATAAAGCAACAGGATCATAAGTCACTGAAACAATACTTTTTCATTTAACCAAAGTGACAAGACAAAAGAAAACAAACAGAGATCACTTGGGGACACAGAAACTCACACCATCTGTTGTCAGAAAGAGGCACTTTTAACAGAGAGAAATCAACTTTCTGTCTTGCATTATTAGCTTACTAAACAAAATTTATTTAGTTAACTTCAAACTAAATTTAATTATATGATTGTGGTTTTCAGTCTGTCTGCCCTCTGATGGAGAAGGATTTTAAGAGGCTTATGGAAGCTTCTTGATGGAAGAGACTGACTGAGGGGGAAACTGAGTCTTGTTCTGATGGGCAGGGCCATGCTTAGTAAATCCTTAATCCAATTTTCTGTTGATGGGTGAAGCTGAGTTCCCTCCCTGCTACTTCAGTTCAGTCACTCAGTTGTGTCTGACTCTTTGTGATCCCATGACTGCAGCACACCAGGCCTCCCTGTCCATCACCAACTCCCGGAGTTTACTCAAACTCATGTCTATTGAGTTGGTGATACCACCCAACTATCTCATCCTCTGTTGTCCCCTTCTCCTGCCTGCAATCTTTCCCAGCATCAGGGTCTTTTCCAATGAGTCAGTTCTTCACATCAGGTGGCCAAAGTATTGGAGTTTCAGCTTCGGCATCAGTCCTTCCAAAGAACACTCAGGACTGATCTCCTTTAGGATGGACTGGTTGGATCTCCTTGCAGTCCAAGGGACTCTCAAGAGTCTTCTCCAACACCACAGTTCAAAAGCATCAATTATTTGGCACTCAGCTTTCTTTATAGTCCAACTCTCACATCCATATATGACTACTGGAAAAACCATAGCCTTGACTAGACAGACCTCTGTTGGCAAAGTAATATTTCTGCTTTTTAATATGCTGTCTAGGTTGGTCATAGCTTTTCTTCTAAGGAGCAAGCATCTTTTAATTTCATGGCTGCAGTCACCATCTGCAGTGATTTTGGAGCCTCCCAAAATAAAGTCTGAAACTGTTTCCATTGTTTCCGCATCTATTTGCCATGATGTGATGGGACCAGATGCCACAATGTTCGTTTTTTGAATGTTGAGTTTTAAGCCAGCTTTTTCACTTTCCTCCTTCACTTTCATCAAGAGGCTCTTCTCACTTTCTGCCATAAGGGTGGTGTCATCTGTGAATCTGAGGTTATTGATATTTCTCCCAGCAATCTTGATTCCAGCTTGTGCTTCCTCCAGCCTAGAGTTTCTCATGATGTACTCTGCATATAAGTTAAATAAGCAGGATGACAATATACAGCCTTGACGTACTCCTTTCCCATTTTAGAACCAATTTGTTGTTCTATGTCCAGTTCTAACTGTTGCTTCTTGACCTGTATACAGATTTCTCAGGAGGCAGATAAAGTGGGCTGGTATTCCCATCTCTTGAAGAATTTTCCAGTTTCTTATGTTCTACTCAGTCAAAGATTTGGCATAGTCAATAAAGCAGAAATAGATGTTTTTCTGGAATTCTCTTGCTTTTTCTATAACCCAATGGATGTTGGCAATTTGATCTCTGGTTCCTCTGCCTTTTTAAAAACCAGCTTGAACATCAGGGAGTTCATGGTTCATGTACTTTTGAAGCCTTGCTTGGAGAATTTTGAGCATTACTTTGCTAGCATGTGACATGAGTGTAATTGTGTGGTAGTTTGAGCATTCTTTGGCATTGCCTTTCTTTGGGACTGGAATGAAAACGGACCTTTTCCAGTCCTGCGGCCACTGCTGACTTTTGCAAATTTGCTGGCATATTGAGTGCAGCACTTTCACAGTATCATCTTTCAGGATTTGAAACAGCTCAACTGGAATTCCATTACCTCCACTAGCTTTGTTCATAGTGATACTTCCTAAGGCCCACTTGACTTCACATTCCAGGATGCCTGGCTCTAGATGAGTGATCATATTGTCATGGTTATCAGGGTCATGAAGATCCTTTTTGTATAGTTCTTTTGTGTATTCTTGCCACCTCTTAATATCTTTTGCTTCTGTTAGATCCATAACACATCTGTCCTTTATTGTGCCCATCTTTGCATGAAATGTTCCCTTGGTATCTCTAATTTTCTTGAAGAGATCTCTAGTCTTTCCTATTCTATTGTTTTCCTCTATTTCTTTGCATTGAT
>SJYC01126761.1:0-18775 GCA_006408675.1 Madoqua kirkii
AGGTATCTTAAGTGGAAGAAACATACCTACATTATTAATGATCAAAATGTAATTAAGTCAAAACCATTTACACTTTTAATTTGAAGTTGTATTGCTTCATAATTAACCCAAATAGAGAATAAGGTAATTAATTTTTCAGGGAAAGATTTCACTGCATAAAGTTAAATATCAATTAATATGTGTATTAAATTGCCAGTAGTGTTTTGAAAAATTAATTTGTTTCCAAACTTTCAGAGCAGCAGAAATTTTGTCAGTGTCATCTCAAAGTCAAGTAATTCACAAGTAAAACACAGAGTGAATTTAATTACAATAATCACTAAGAATGTAATTATGGTTCTATTTAACTTTTCATATGAGCTCTCCATCTTAATTTTTATGGTGTTACCCAAGAGACCCCCCTACATACAACTATTTTTTTTTTTTGGTATAAAATACAGTAAGTCCCATACATATGAATGAATTCTGTTCTGAGAGTACGTTCTTAATTCAGATTTATCTGTATATCCAGCAAAGTTAGTGTAGGTACCCAACTAACACAATCAACTATAGAGTACTTTACTGAGATAGGCTTATAATACTTTTCACATATACAAAAAACAAACAAAAAAAATAAGGAAACATTTTTAATCTTACAGTATAGAACCTTGAAAAATACAGTAGGAAATTACATCAGCTGCCATACAAGGGCTGACACACACATTCACATCTTTGAAAGCTCCCAACTTGAAAATTTGTGTATATAGAGAACACACTCCAGTGATTTTCAGTGTATCATTTTGGGGATACATGAAAACATCTCATTCCTTAAAAAATACAGACTCTGTGGTATCCGAAGAACATAACTAGCTTATCTAGTAATACTAATAAAAGTCAACTACATGTGAATTTTAAGTTAAATATCCTATCCTCTAAAAACGTCCTAAGAATAAAAGATGGCCTTGCTAAAAAGTCACTATACTCCACATGATACAATATGATATGTTTTCTGTAGGCAATATGTGATTACATACAGCTGACAGCTTCCACGCTCTTAGAGTTCCTGTGGAAAGCTATATTTACACTAGTCATCTTAAAAAGCTTGATTTTCCTATAAGATTCATTATTAACCTAAATACAGATCAAAAATAGTTTTCTTCTAACTGTGATTCAGAACTGAATACAATTCAAATCTTCTTATAGTTTTAATGTAGCTGATGAATCTGTGTTCTTTATATTTTAACATTTTCAATGCAGTATGACAAAAATAAAATAAAATCTGTTATTTTAATAGTTGATCTTAGTGCCAAAACATGAACTATATGTATAAAAACACACATCAATAGAAATATTTCACTGTGAAAATAGCACACTTTGGGTTAAGAAATAAATGTGTGGCTGTTACTTTTTTCCTTAAGAAGTGGAGAGGAAAAATATTTTGGGAATATGACCAGATAAGTTTTTAATCTTTATTTATTCCAGGATATGCAAAATTGCCATGTGGCTCTCTGCTAATTGAATCAGTGCCATTGGTGGGGAAGGTGATCATGAAGGCTAGAAAAATTAAAATTTTTTCAATTTGAGTTTCAAAAAATAATTTTGTTATTTCAGGCTCTTAAGGGAAAAGAAATCTCTCATGGGACTCTCTGAGCATGGATTTTTAATTAAGAACTCAGGGCACAGGGTTTATACTCTGCAAGTAGGTAGGAGAGTAAAACTCTCTGGGTTTATTCCAAACTTCCTGGGTTTGTTCCAAGGGTAGTGGTTAGAGCAATGGAAATCTAGTTAAATTTAGGAGATTCCCAGCCTAGAAGATCTGTAGCCTGAATAAAAAACGATAACTTGACATACCGTAAAACTAGTAGGGAATGCAAATCCAAAATGGCTTTTGAGTGGTACTTTCATAATAACTGAGGAAGCCACATGAAAGGACAATCCCAAGAGGTCTACATCAGTGTCCTGTGCTCGCCAATAGGGTGTAGGAAAAAGACAGGTTTCTTGTGTCTCAGGAGAAGTATGGAGTTGAGTAGGCAGACTGCACAGAGCAGAAGAGACCTCAACAATTCTGTTCACTAAAAAAGCATGGATCCCATGAAAATCTTGATCTCTTGGAAGAAAACCTTAAATGGAACACATATCAATCCAGAATAACCTAGTAACCCTCCACTGTCAGGGTTATATTTTCTGTCATTGGTAGAAGCGAGCACTCCTTAAAAAGGGGGGGAAATTAGAATTTCATTGTTTCCATGCCCTTTGCTTGTTAGAAAACACAACCATGTGTATTACAAAAATGAGGTAATTGGACTTCTGGATAAATAGCTAAAGAGAAAAAAGTTGGAGACTGAGTGGCAGAGGGTTAAGTAAAGTACCATGATGTAGGAGCAGGTTCCTTCTATGTAAAAAGATGGCAGGTGGGAAGTCCCTGGAGGTATGATCAGTCACTTCAGTCATGTCCAAATCTTTGTGACTCTATGGACTGTAGCCTGCCAGGCTCCTCTGCCCATGGGATTCTCTTGACAAGAATACTGGAGTGAGTCACCATGCCCTCCTGCAGGAAATCTTTCTGACCCCAGGATCAAACTCACCTCTCCCTCATCTTCTGCATTGCAGGCAGATTCTTTACCACTAACCCACTGGGGAAGACCCATCAATAACATAGTCGTCTATATTTTACCATTAAGCCATTTCATTTTTTGTTTACCGATGACCAACACCCTCACCTCTCAGCTCTAAAATCTTCAGTCAAATGTACTCTCAACATAGTCATCTCTTTTGGTACTCTAAAGAGATCAAGGCCACAGCAATTAACACAATGTGCATTAAAAAAACAGAGCACCATGCTTGGTGTGGAAGATAAAAGTATAAACGGAAAACTTAGTGGGATTCAGAGCAAGAAGTAACCTCAAAAGAAGAATAGCCTGCACCCACCACCACATATAAAAAGCCTTAAAAAGCCTCTTGAGGTACAGAGGAAATTAGAAGTGTGATCCAAATTTATTTAAATCTCAAAGGACTTTGGAACTCCCCACCCAACTCAGCACATGATTTAGGGGCATCTAGGAAGCTAAAATTGGGTTATATTCAAACATATTTCTTTGCTCTAACATTGTCACATAGTCTCACTTTTTAAGTTGGAAAATACAGAGGACCATTAAAAACCTTAATGAATTTAAACCACATACATACAATTCAGTCCAGTTCAGTCGCTCAATCATGTCTGACTCTTTGTGACCCCATGAATCACAGCACCCCAGGCCTCCCTGTCCATCACCAACACCTGGAGTTCACTCAAACTCATGTCCATTGAGTCAGTGATGTTATCCAGCCATCTCATCCTCTATCGTCCACTTTTCCTCCTGCCCCCAATCCCTCCCAGCATCGGGGTCTTTTCCAATGAGTCAGTTCTCATTAGGTGGTCAAAGTGTTGGAGTTTCAGCTTCAGCATTAGTCCTTCCAAGGAATATTCAGGAATGATTTCTTTTAGGATGGACTGGTTGGTTCTCCTTGCTGTCCAAGGGACTCTCAAGAGTCTTCTCTTCAAAAGGCATCAATTCTTCAGTGCTCAGCTTTGTTTACAGTCCAACTCTCACATCCATACATGACTATTCGAAAAACCAAAGCTCTGACTATATGGACCTTTGTTGGCAAAAGGTGCTTTCCTTGGGTGTCACCAAAGCACTTCGGCTCAATATAGCCACAGCTAACTCATGAATTTCTGCCCCCTCAAATCTGGCCTTCTTCTAGAGCTCCTTAGAGTGCTACAAGAAAACTTAAAATCTATTCCATTCCTATCTTCTATGTCCAATCTACTTTTAAATCTTATAAAAAACTCTTGCATTATTCTGCTTCCTCCTATCTTCCCTCTTCCTCAAAATATTATTACAAACCCTGATTGATATGTTGTCAACAGTTTCACAAAATTCAAAGCTGATCAAAGGAACTCCCTGGTGGTCCAGTGTCTGGGACTCCACACTCCCAACTCAGAGGCCTTAGGTTCAATCCCTGGTCAGGGAACTGGATTCCATAGTCAATAGCTAAAAAATCACACATGGTGCAATGGAGATAGAAGATATCACATACCTAACTAGGACCTAATTTAGCTAATAAATATTAAAGTAAATAAACTAGAGGAGGGAACTAATCCTCTTTAAAAAAGCTGATTGTCACATGTCCCCTTATACATTTAAGATTTTTCTTTTGTGCTTAGGTTAAATACCCGTATTATGAGATTTTTCATGATCTGATATGCCTGCCATTGTAGCCTAATCACACAATGACCTCATGTTCATTATTTGTAAGTGGTAGGTCTCTTCTACCACAGGCTCCTCTCCTTTGTTCATTTCCTACCTTTGCAAAAATTCTCCTCATTTTCATCTTTCAGTCTCCTGCTCATACATTCAACAAATATTTATTAACCATTAACTATGTGTGCACAAACCAAACACTATTCTAGGAATGATGATTTAGCAGCAAAATAATAGACAGAAATCTCTGGTGGAAATAACACATGAAAATGATGGAGCTTATACTCCAGTCATATGGAGACAGACATAAATAAGCAATTATTCCCAGGATGGTGAGGAGTGCTATGAAGAAAAATAGAGGGGAAAAAAAGTAGGGGAAATACTTGGACCAAAGAGGGTATATGCTCACAATTTCATAGAGAATAGCTGGAAAAACGCTCAGTGAGAAAACATAATTTGAACAAAGACCTGAAATGGGTACAAGAGGGGCATTCTAAGGCACTGGGGTGAATAATGGCCCATGAGAGACATCTAGATGGAGAATCTGGATGTCAGGTTTGATTGGGGCCAGCCATCTGGTATACCTGTCGAAGCCTGGTGGGCCATAGTCCAAAAAAGTCACAAAGAGTTGGATACGACTGAGCAGCTAAGCAATGCCCCTGTCTCTCTATGCTTTAGAAAATTCATCTTGGCCTCTTCATTTTGGATGGATGACAAGTTTCAGAGCCAAGAGACAGATAGTAAACTACCAAGGGAAGCCTGCAATGGTGCACAAGCCAGATGATGACCACCTGATCAAAGACAGGGACAGAATGGAGAGGGAGGAAGAGAGGGGGTGGGAAATAACTAAGAAGTAGCTTTTGGAGATGATTCATAGGGGATGAGGGGACTAGTGGTAAGAATCCACCTGCCAATGCAAGAGATGTAAGAGTTATGGGTTTGATCCCTGGGATGGGAACATCCCCTGGAGGAGGGCATGGCAACCCACTGCAGTATTCTTGCCTGGAGAATCTCATGAACAGAGAAGCCTGGAAGGCTATGGTCCACAGAGCTGCAAAGTGTCAGGCATAAGGGATGAGGACAAAGATAAGGAATTTTCTAAGATGGTTCCAGGTCTGTTTCATGTGGTTGAAGGGATGCTATTATTATGGCATTAACTGTGAGAAACTCTCAGGAGATGAAGAGCTATCTAGAGAGCATCAGTTGCCAGTAGGTTAATTTTGGGATACATCCAAGTGGGAAACAGAGAAGGCACTGGTGACCCACTCCAGTACTGTTGCCTGGAAAATTCCATAAACGGAGGAGCCTGGGAGGCTGCAGTCCATGAGGTCGCTAAGAGTCGGACACAACTGAGTGACTTCACTTTCACTTTTCACTTTCATGTATTGGAAAAGAAAATGGCAACCCACTCCAGTGTTCTTGCCTGGAGAATCCCAGGGACAGGGGAGCCTGGTGGGCTGCTGTCTATGGGGTTACACAGAGTCAGACATGACTGACTCGACTTAGCAGCACCAGCAGCAAGTGGGAAATGATCTTTGTCTTTGTTATCTATATCATAAAGCACCAGGGACTGTTCTGGCAACTGTAGCCATCACTGAGTGGCGATTCAGTGAAGAGAGAAGGGCATACTTGGAGAAGACTCACCTCAGGCCATTCCTTGTGTGTTAGTTGCTCAGTTGTGTTCAACTATTTCCAACCCCATGGACTATAACCCGCCAGGCTCCTCTGTCCATGGGATTCTCCAGGCAAGAATACTAAAGTGGATAGCCATTTCTTTCTCCAGGGGATCTTCTCAACCCAGGGATAGAAACCATGTCTTCTGCATTGCAAGCAGATTCTTTACCATCTGAGCTACTAGGGATCCCTCAGGCCATTCCTTAAATTCAGTTTCTTCATATTCATGGTATAATAATAACTATATTATGGAAAAACTACATTATAAATCTCATAGTTTATTATGAAGATTAAATAACACATATGTAAACTATTTTATAAATTGTATACATTACACAAAATATCAGGTATCAATATTACTGAAATGTACTCTGATATATCTAATGATCATAGAAATCTCCAGAGACAATAGTCTGAGACTTTCAGGGTTACATTATATGCTTGAATTGTATCCTTCTAGTTTTTAAAGAAGCTAGCAACATTTATTTATTTATTTTCATGACATTGGTCATTTCTAAGAAGTAATAATTTACATAAAAAATTAAGATTCTTAAGACAGAATCCAATTAAAAATTACCAGAAAGCATATCTCCTTAAACATGCATTTAGATGACTGGGAGCTTCCCTAGTAGCTCAGCTAGAAAAGAATCCGCCTGTAATAAGGGAGACAAGGGTTTGATCGCTAGGCTGAGAAAATCCCTTGGAGAAGAGAACAGCTACCTACTTCATTATTCTGGCCTGGAGAATTCCATGGTCAGAAGAGTCTGGCAAGCTACAGTCCATGGGGTCACAAAGAATTGGACATAAATCAGTGACTTTCACAATCATAGGAGGATTGACTAGAAAGAAAGTTCAGTACAGCCTGGTGACGGTTCCCACACGGCTGTCACAGAAAGTGAGATGAAGGAAATAAGAACTTATTCTAAAATTATAACTGAGAAGCTCTGTATCCACCTGGCTTTTTCTCAAAGTTATAACTATAGTTAGAAAAGTACATCAAAGGAACACTCTGTGTCCAACAATAATTTTCCCAGGTGCTGCTCCTATACATGGTAAGCATTCCAAACTTAGCTCAGATGAGACTGACATTTCTGGCCTGGCTTCTTAAATGTAGTCATTATATAGTGTATCCCCACTAATACAGGGAGATACATGGGAAAAAAAAGCCCATAATTACTGCTCTAAGTCCAGTATGCCTTTAATGAAGATTAAATGAAAATACTGCTATCAACCAAGAGGTGCTGTTTTCTGTTTTGTTTTGTTTTTTTTTTTTTTTTAATGGGTAGGGTATTAAATTTTTAGAAAATGAACGGGATGTTAAAAGTTGTCTCTTTCCTTGAGATACTGATATCTTTCTTAGCTTTCCTTTCAGAATTTATTCTCTCTTTATATTTGTGATATTTAAGGCTGAGCACTTATAATTACATATTTCTTTATTTTCTTTCTCCACATTCACACAACCATCCAGTTTCTTCTTCTCAGTATTATATTCATATAATGTCATCCATCATACACATTTATTAAGCTAATAATATTTGATTCTAGGAACTTCCTTTAAAATTATTAGGACTTTAATCAATGATAAAATGCCTTCTACTCTAAAATACATACATTCTTCTGTGGATAATTCTAGCAGATGACTGAAAATATCACCCATCATATACTTTTATGGCAAAACACATATTATAGCATCTAAAAAAATCCTGTGGATGCAGTCAAGAAAATCCTATTTGTACAATCTCAGTAAATAAGCTGCATATTTCTGTGAGTGAATTAATTGTTAATAAAGATTAAAGCAAAAATATTTAACATGCACATCTTTTTATCAAAATAAAATTTATTCAAAGATCGTATAATCCAGCTGCAATGTTTCAGTTGAAAGTTAACAAGTTGTTTGTAATATGTGATGATATTAATCAGAGGTATCAGCTTTCCATTATTTTCTGAACCACTAAAATGTAAGGCATTGTTATATTTAAAATTTGTGCTATTATAAGTAGGATTAGTCATGTCCCTACTTTCAACATATGAAGTAAAGCAATATAACTTTCCAACCATACTTTTCTCTTTTGTCAGAAACATTTAGAAGCTTCAGGTAAGATATAAAACATGCACTAAGATACTGGTCTTTTCCAACAAATAATGGAAAATAGTGTAGCTAGTGCAAAACCATCAATACTTGTAGGCCCAGAAGCACTAACCTACAAAACGAAAAAAAATAAACAACTGTACATAGATATTTTTTCCCCAACTTCTCAGCAAAACCAATGAAAACACCTTTTAGAATAGAACAAGCCTGTTTACTCAGACTAGGGCATCTTTCTTATGAAAAATGCAAATATTCCTTGGTAGAAAGTAATGTTTGAATAAATGCCTGGGTTATAGTTTATAAGCTTTCTAGTGAGAAAATGATATGATTATACATATATTCAGTACCTAAGCGGCATGCTTTTAATAGCAAAGATGATGAAAGATAGCATGGCATCATTAATTACTTGCATTTAGTGCTTTGGAATATAAATTCCAATTAAATTCATTAAGGAGTTAACTTTTTCATTAAGGATCAATCTTGCTTGCCAGTAAGAAGAAAAGACTCATCTTGACTTCTCTTATAGCTTTAAAATAGCTTTAATTTGCCATTACAAATCTCAACAGCAGCAACCAGGAATTACACTAGGTATAAATCTCTGGGTATCATGTCTGACTCTTTGAGACCCAATGGACTGTAGCCCACCAGGCTCCTCTGTCCATGGGGATTCTTTAGGCGAGCATACTGGAGTAGGTTGCTATGGTCTCCCCTCCAGGGGATCTTTCCAACCCAGAGATTAAACCCAGGTCTCCAGAATTGCAGGCAGGAGATTCTTTACTGTCTGAGTCACCAGGGATGCCCATAAATCTCTATCTGAGGGCAATTATTAATATCAGAGTCTTGCCTTATTTGCAATTCTTTTATAAAAAAGAGATACGGTTGCAGCAGCATGTTGAATGTGCTTTTTTGCTCAGATTCAACACAAGTCTATAATATGATGACTGTTTTTTAAATTATGCCCAAAACTACTCTAAATGTATCCACATCATCATAGCTTTTAATATTGGCCATTGAGCCAAAGTGGTTCATGACAGAACTCAAATAACTTATTGAATTTAGTTTCACTATAGGATTATTGGCAGGAATTTAGCCACATCTGTACTTTTGGGTATATCTGGGTTGGATGTCATTTGAATGGTCTTACCCACACTTGAATATTTATTATTATCAACCATATTTTTCTTCTGTGTGATGATACATTTGGTGAACAACAGTAATTTACCTATTAATTTACCTAATGTTTTACTGCCTCTGATTGTTTTTATTTTTGTCACAGAAAACAAAGTGCAAATATTACCATGTAACCACACATAGGAGAGAGCTGAAACCATCACTTACCAAATGCATAAAGTTTGGGTTAAGTGTGAAACATCTTGGCTGAATGAAATAAGATCAATCCATTCTTGGAGATACCGATAAATAAGCTAGCTAATAGCCAGAATGCATGCTAATACTAGCTAAGATAGATGCTAAGTCCTGCACATAGGAGGCCACAGTGAGGAAAAAGAAACCAGGAAAGCTACCTGGAAAAGGTGAAATGTGAGTTGAAATTTGAAAGTGAGAAAAAATTAGGGGAAGAGAAAGCATTCCTCATCAAGGAGAGGTGGCAAGGTGGTAAAGAATCTGCCTCCAAAGCAGGAGACACAGGAGATGCAGGTTCAGACCCTGGGTCTGGAAGATCCCCTGGAGGAGGGAATGGCAGCCCACTCCAGTATTCTTATCTGGAAAATCCCATGGACAGAGGAGCCTGGTGAGTTATACAGTCCATGGGGTCACAAAGAGTAGATATGGCTGAGTAACTGAGCTTGCACACAAAGAAGGAAAGGCAATAGACAATGACACAGAGGGTGCTCACATGCTTATACGGGTCAGAGAGAGGGAGAAATGCTGAGAGAGAGCTTGGAGTAGCAGGTGGAGGCTGGATGAGTGACTGCAAATTTGCTCTATGCACTAGTTGGGCACACTCCTGCCTCTGGCCATCTTAGTTTATTTGGGCTGCCTTAACAAAAAGGAAATGGCACCCCACTCCAGTACTCTTGCCTGGAGAATCCCATGGATGGAAGAGCTTGGTGGGCTACAGTCCACGGGTCGCAAAGAGTCGGACACGACTGAGCGACTTCACTTTCACTTAACAAAAATATCATAGGCTGAGTGGCTTACACATTTGTTTCTCACAGTTCCAGAGGCTGGGAGGTCCAAGATCAAGGTACCTACAGATTAAAGTCTGGGGAGGGCAGCTTCCGGCTATAGACGGCTGTCTTCTTGCTGTGTCTCACATGGGAGAAGGGGCATGGAGCTCTGCAGGATCTCTTTTACAAAAGTACTAACCCTGTTCATAAAGGTTCTCCGCTCACGGTCTAAGAGCCTTCCAAAGGCCCCACCTCCTAATGCTCTCACGTTAAGGTGATACAATCACTTGTTGAAAACAGTACCTTTCCTCACAGTCCAGCAAGCCTCAGTGGAGCAATCCTAGCAGTCTGAATTAATTTATTAAAAGAGGCTTCCAGGGCTAGGTCATGTATGCTGTACAAAGTCACATGGGTTTCTCTGGAAGACAAGAGAGAAGCAGTGAAATATTCAGCACAGATGATTGAGGAGTTTAGTCCCTTGTTTTAGACACATTATTAGGACAGATGTATGAACAATGTATTAGAAGGGGGCTAGGGCTGGCAGGGTGGCATGGTGGTAAAGAAATCACCTGCAAGTGTATAAGACACAGGAAAGGTGGGTTAGATCTCTGGGTCAGGAAGATCCCTTAGAGGAGGAAATGGCAACCCACTCCAGTATTCTTGCCTGGGAAATCCTATGGACAGAGGACCCTGGTGGGCTACAGTCCATGGAGTCTCAAAAGAGTCCAATACGGCTGAACCACTGAGCACCCACGGGCTATTCAGTAGTATATGGTGGTATGCGCTGTATGCCCTCTGTCCCACCCTGATTTTATATACTGAAGCCAAGAGTCTTAGTACTTCAAAATGTAACTGTATTTGAAAATAAAGCATTTAAAGGGATAGTTAAATTTAAATGAAGTCATGGGGTCTTTTCTAATTCCATTTGATTCAAGTCCTCACAAGGGGAAATTTGGACATACAGAGTATCTCTAAGGGCATGCACACAAAGGGAAGACCATTTAAAGAGGCAGCGAGAAGATGGGCATTGCATGCCAATAAAAGAGCTCTAGAGGAAGCCAATGACACCCTGATCTTGGACTTCCAGACTCCAGAACCATAAGAAAATAAATTTCTGTTGAATAATTCACCAGTCTCCAGGATTTTGTTATGACAACTCTAGCAAACCCATACAAGAGGGTAAAGCCAACGAGGAATGGATGTTTGAAGGCTGTTTCTGCTTCACAGGGGAGAATAAATGAAGACCCAAACTGAGGTCCTGGCAAGAGGGCCTGAAAGGACTGAGTGACACAGCAGGACCGGCTCAGTGACAGGAGAGTAGTTTGCTTCTTAGGATTCAAGTTCAAGATCAAAGATAAAGGGAATAAAATGGTTCTCTGAGTTTCAGGTGAAATAATTTCAAAAATAAGTTGACATACAATTTGACAAGATGGAAAGTGGTTTGCCAATGGAAGGATGAGCCACATCATCACATTTCTAAGATAAGATTTCAAAGACTGGGAACATCAAGCCCCATCTCCCCAACTCTTCCTGCCTCTAGTGTTCATCGCTCAGTTGCGTCTGACTCTTTGTGACCCCATCGACTGTAGCCCGCCAGGCTCCTCAGTCCATGGGATTCTCCAGCTGATTCATCAAGTGCTGTCTTTGCTGTTTTTGCTGGGGACATTTGATTTTTTGAAAAGTTATGCAAATTCACCAGGATTTTTAAAGATTTTTATCACAAGGAATCTGAATCAGTCATGTACCTGTTAGTGTGAACTAGAGCTGAGGTTAATAATGACAATATTTATCAAGCATTTCTATTGAATATATATTATTATCTACATTTTATATACAAAGAAAGTAAGACAGAGAGAAGCTAACACCTCCTTCCTGGTTGCCTGGTTAGAAAGTGGTAAGACTGAATTTCACACCAGGCAGTGTGGTTCCTGAATGTTCAACCTTTGGAAAGTTCAATAGAGAGTGAAGGGAACTTAGGAACTCTGAGTGGCTGTGGCAAACAGACAACAAAAGAAAAAAAAATAAGTCTCACCCTTCTTGAAAACTGTTACATAGACTTTCCCTTGAATGGTAGTCAAACGTGCTTAGAAATGAATGGCAAGACACATAAGCTATAAATCACAGAACAGAATAACCACAAACGTTACTGACAATGTACAAGTCAGCTATTAAAAGATCACCAGTATTTAGTCAATAAAAAATTTAGTGCACTGATACTTGATTTTATGAAAAGAAAGCTAAAAGGTAATTATTTAACCATTTAAATTAATGTTTTAAAAAGATATTCTAAAGCCTTGTGCAGAATACAAATTGCATGGTTGTTCTCCTCGAAGGAGAAAAGATATAATAAAAATTTAATAGCATAGTACATTTAATCTGATTGATGAGGATCAGGGGGCCTCTTAATTCTATATAAGGAGAAGAGCTGTCAGACTCATTTCTGGGAATGTGTGTGGCTGTGTCATTACTCTCAACATAGAAACCCAGATGGATCATGGTGGAAATTCACAAGTAGTTGAAGGTTCCATGAAGCACAATAAAAATTGAACTGAGAAGAAAGCCTGACTACAGCAGCAAACGAAAACCTAACAAAGATACATGTGCTCGTCCCATCACCTTTCTCAGCTTTCTCCAAACAAACTCTACTTTTCTCCACTTCTCCATCTTAAATCCTCCAGATTTTCAAAAGATAGCCATGACCACAACAAGAAGTGATGCTCTCCTGCATCGATACACTTTTTGTATTTCAGAAGGATTATCATGCAAAACCAGGTAGACACGTGTCACTTCTTTCATTTGAGGCATTGATGACCTTTCACAGAAATGGCTGAGGGCTAAACAGGGCATTTTACAAGCACCCTAGAAGCTTATACTGATACAAAACTGATAAGTTGTTGCTGTCATAAGTTATTTGCTTGCAGCACTGCAGAATAAGTTAGTAAAACCAAACAATAAAAAGTGGAAAATGGAACGGTTTGCCCTGAATGAATAGAGCCAAGTGTGTCCGTGGAATATCAAATAGCACACTGTGAAACAAATAGCTTTTTACATCACTCATTAGCTTTAGGAAGACTGGGCTATTTTATCTAATACTTATATGTATATGACATTTACATACATATTTTTTATACAGTAAAGAATCTATATACAAATAATCTATATATGTATGAAGATTCATGGTCTTGATATAAATTAGATATCTACCTATATGTATATATTCCAGTCAGAATGAGAAGTCAAGATTTATGAATCAAGCCTCAACTTCCAGAGTGGTTACAGAGGATTCACTTTCTTTTCCAATAGTGTAATGCCTTCACACCCAGACCCAACAGGTATTATCTGTGATGCCTATCCCACAAGTGGAGCTGACGATGACAACTTTAACAGTAATTGCTCTCAATATAGAAACCCTAATTGGGATCAAGTCATGTGGAAGGCAGTGAACATGTAATATGTCTCAGGCTCCGTTCTCAAATATGCAGTACAAAGGGGGAAGTGAAGCGCTGACAAGATAGTGAATGGTAAAGTTGGATCCAAAAACAGGACTTCTGACTCCAAACACTGGTTTCAGTTCAGTTCAGTTCAGTTGCTCAGTCGTGTCCAACTCTTTGAAAGACCATGAACTGCAGCACGCCAGGCCTCCCTGTTCATTACCATCGCTCGGAGTTCACTCAGACTCACGTCCATCGAGTCCTTGATGCCATCCAGCCATCTCATGCTCTGTCATCCCCTTCTCCTCCTGCCCAGGAATTCCCAAGAGATGTTCAGAAGGAACCTAAGATTTCTGCGGCTGCTGCTGCTAAGTTGCTTCAGTTGTGTCCGACTTTGTGCGACCCCATAGGTGGCAGCCCACCAGGCTCTGCTGTCCCTGGGATTCTCCAGGCAAGAACACTGGAGTGGGTTGCCATTTCCTTCTCCAGTGCATGAAAGTGAAAAGTGAAAGAGAAGGTGCTCAGTCATGTCCAACTCTTAGCGATCCCATGGACTGCAGCTTACTAGGCTCCTCTGTCCATGGGACTTTCCAGGCAAGAGTACTGGAGGTCTAGAATGTATCTTTATGGACAGTTGAAATACAGACTCTCACTATTACCTTACTCCAACTCCAAGTTCTGATCCAGAATTTCTGAAGTGATATCTGTGAATATGCACTCCTAAATAACCTCCCACATAGGTCCATATGCATGCAGTCAGGCTAAGAACTGTGGTTCTATTCTGTGCTTTTCTCTCTAGATACATTTAGACAGTGTTCTAGATGCCACAGCATTCCAAGGGGCTAAGAAGCATCCTACCTTTTAGCAAGTCACCCATGGTGGGAGCATTTACATTATTTTTATAAATAGAAGTAGAGTCTCTAGTTTTGATAGGCACAGTTCTTCTCTTAATGATGATACTATTATAATGAAGATTCCAAATTTCAAGTGGCTTCTGATGTTTACAGATAATTCTGAGATAATATGCCTAGTCATTCATATTTTTCAGTAAAAGAGAGAGTCACTTCTAATTTCACAACCTTCTGATTCACTTGAAATTCATGTCATTACACAACTGAAGAATCTCTGAATACACAAGAGAAATCTATACAGATATTATATTTCCTAAAGCCCTGAGTTATCACCTAGTGAGCTATAGTACAACTACTAAATTTTTATTAATATTGTGCAATTTATTTTTTCTACTATGGAGGAACTGGCCATGCATAGTGTAGAGTTGCCAGGGGCAATTTATGGTTAACAAAAGGCAGGAAACTTGGGTAAGACCAAGAGAACACTAAAGAAAGATACAATGTTCACTGGAACATTCCATGAGTTTGCAGTATGATAGAATTAACAGGCTCTGACAAACCTAGGCAGTGTATTAAAAAGCAGAGACATCACTTTGCCTACAAAGGTCCATGTAGTCAAAGCTATGTTTTTCCAGTAGCCATGTCTGAATGTGAGAGCTGGACCACAAAGAAGGCTGAGCATCCAAGAACTGATGCTTTCAAACTGTGGTACCAGAAAAGAGTCTTGAGAGTCCCTTGGACAGCAAGAAGATCAAACCAGTCAACCCTAAAGGAAATCAATCCTGAATATTCATTGGAAGGACTGATGTTGAAGTTTAGCTCAAGTACTTTGGCGACCTGATGCAAACAGCTGACTCACTGGAAAAGACTCTGTTGCTGGGAAAGATTGAGAGCAGGAAGAGAAGAGAATGGCAGAGGATGAGATGGTTGGATGGCATCACCAACTCAATGGACATGCATTTGAGCAAACTCCAGGAGACAGGAAAGCCTGGCATGCTGCACTCCATGGGTTGCAAAGAGTCAGACACTACTGAGTGATTGAACAACAACAGAAAGTGAAGTGTTCCAGTCAAATAGTTACATAGTTCTGAGGAGCTGCAAATGAGTAACAAGAGGCTTTTACAGACAATGTGAGCCCTTGCTATATGTTCTGGGGCCTAAAGTTACTTATGGACTTCTTTAATGTTATGTTTGGAGTGCTCTGCCATACTGTAGAATTTTTTAAGACATTAAAACTAGTTTCATTGGTATCCCCCTACTTTTCACCACAATACATAAATTGAAACTACAAAAATAATGTATGATATCATTCTGTTGTTAATGTCAGCTGTGCTAACACACACACAGCATGAACATCATCAGTCACCAAATAAATTAAACAGAAACAAATACTTAAAATTCTGAGATTTATTATCAGAGGAGTATCTAATAGTTCAAGTTTGATGGAAGAATTCCCCATTCCATTATATGTTATGCATGGCAATTAAAATAAAATAGCACAACAATTATTCCCAGGATTCTGAAATGTCATATTACAATGAAGCATTCAAACCTTATAAGGTCAGAACTATTTTATTTTAGGAGACCGATGTCAGCATAATAAGGACTAGTTGAATGTTTTGATAATAAGGTTAAATATCAGCTAAGTTCAATTTGCTTCCTATGAAGTTTTTAAACTAATAATGTGACAAATGAAGTCATATTCTCAGGATGAATCATTTAGAGGGGCCACAGGAAAAATCAGGGGCTCTGAGGACACACTGCATGGGGTGTAAGCCT
The DNA here is from genome assembly GCA_006408675.1 of Madoqua kirkii. Classification (NCBI taxonomy): domain Eukaryota; kingdom Metazoa; phylum Chordata; class Mammalia; order Artiodactyla; family Bovidae; genus Madoqua; species Madoqua kirkii. Next base: position 16,174 of record SJYC01126761.1, read on the forward strand.
AGATTCTCTGCTTAGTAGCTGTGTGACCTTGAGGAGAGCTACTTAACCTCAACTGCAAATGATCGTGCAAGCTCAGTCACTTCAGTTGTGTCTAACTCTTTGTGACCCCATGGCCCGTAGCCCACCAGTCTCCATTGTCCATGAGACAATTCTGACAAGAACATGGATCAGGTGGTTATTTCCTCCTCCAAGGGATCTTTCTGACCCAGGGACCAAACCCACGTCTCCTGCATTAACAGGCAGCTTCTTCTAGCACTGAACTACCTGGGAAGCCCACAAATGGTTGTAGAGCAAATTGCAATAACATAATTTAATTAAAACATCGCTCAGCAGGTATTAAAGGCTCAATAATATTAATAGATGTCATTGTTATTTCATTAGTATTAACCAGTATCTGGCAACAATGAAAAAGTCACTGGTATTGAAGTAGAATATGAAGTGGTAAAAATTTAGCTAAACAATGGTAGGATTTATAGAAAACAAATAATGATGATTTGACATACAAAATTGAAAAACACTCTGTTAAGCAACTCACAAAGTTTGATTTTCATTTGAAAATTATGAGCCCATTGATGTTAAGGGAAAACACAATTATTAGGCCTTGGAAGAAAAGATAAGTGGTGAATAACAATTTTCAGATTGTGCAAAAGTCCTTAAAATGACAAGAGTTAGTGAGTTTCCATTCAAGAATACAGAAAAATCATAGAACTCACGTTGGAATTTATAGTGCTAATGCTCTACCTTTGGTGGGCTGTGTCAAAAGGTTAATTAGTCACTGACAAATTTTTTGTAACAAGATTACATTTTAATCCAAAAAATATTTTCATAAGTAAATTGTAAAAATCTAGCCTGAAATTTTCAATCCACACTTCACAAGACTGCAAATGATGGAAATTACATTCAGGGAATCTTAAATGTGCCTCTTTAGATATTTCTATAATGCAAAGAAAGCAAGCAGAAATGTTGACTTTTGCATATGAAAATATCAAGGAGCAAAATGCTGTGTCCTGCATTTAAAGGAACAAATCATTAGTTATTTTGTAAAGAAAGGAAATAATAACTTGAAAATAACTTAAGAGGGAAAGTGTAGTATGCTAAGTTAGCACTTTGGCTGGTACATTTAATTGTTACAACATTAGTACTGAAATTCAAGGGCTGAGTGAAAACATTCAGCCTTCCATACACAAGCAATTAGCTTTTCCAAGGGAAAAAATACATAATGGCAGCCCATTCCAGTACTCTTGCCTGGAAAATCCCATGGACAGAGGAGCCTGGTAGGCTGCAGTCCAGGGGGTTGCTAAGAGCCGGACACAACTGAGCGACTTCACTTTCACTTTTCACTTTCATGCGTAGGAGAAGGAAATGGCAACCCACTCCAGTGTTCTTGCCTGGAGAATCCCAGGGACAGCAGAGCCTGGTAGACTTCTGTCTATGGGGTGGCACAGAGTCAGACATGACTGAAGCGACCTAGCAGCAGCAGCAGCAAAGGACAGTAATAGAAAAACTGGTAGCTGATTACAATATAAAAATGCTCTTACCATGAGTATTTCCAACCTCAAATATAGAAGTGTATTTAAATAAGGCATCACTTGTCTTCATTTTTGTATGTCAGATTTTGATGTTACAAATAATCTGTACAGAATATAGAAAGTGAGACAAAGGGAATAAGAACTGACTGTAATAATTGAGAGCCTCTATATCTACACAGCATTTTCTCAGAGGGATAGCTATAGTTGGAAAAGCATATCAGAGGAACTCCAGAGATGTTCTGGGTCTTCTCCCAAGGTTCTAATCATCCATGTCCACCTTACGACTCTCAAGCTTGGAAATGCTCTGTATAAAACAATCATTTGCACCAGTATCAGACTTCTCAGGTGGCTCAGTGGTAAAGAATATGCCTGCCAAGCAGGAGAGACTGGTTCAGACACTGGGTCAGAAAGACCCCTGGAGAAGGAAATGGCAACCCACTCCAATAGTCTTGCCTGGGAAATCCCATAGACAGAGGAGTCTAGCGGGCTGGGTCACAAAAGAATTGAAAAACTTAGCAACTACACAGCAACAGCAGAGTACCACTTCCTGTATATGATAATTATCTAAAACTTAGCTCTTTGGCAAACTTGAGAGGTACTGAAGCTTCTTCCCTGATTCTAGATCACTTCTAAAACTTAGTCATTATATAATGTTTTATCTATTATACAGATGTTTTATCTGCTGATGAATCATAACATAATTAAGCCAGAATTATTGTTTCTACTATATTTTTTAATTTAAAAAAGCAATCTTATCTGTTTGCCTTTCCTTTGATTTTTATAGATTCTTATGCATTCAAGACAGTAATAGTTATGTAAAAATAAACATTGCTTAAATATGTTTGAAAAAATTTTTCATTCATCCTTATGTATTCAAAGCAGCTTATCTGATTATACATTTTTAAACTGAATATTAGGATTGGGGTTATTAAAGTCCACCTAGAATCTCCCAAGAGTTATAATCCTGTTAACCATACTCTTTATCTTTATGAACATAAAAGGTAACAATGTGCCACTGCAGAATTCATTAGAAAAAATCCTCATGATTGTGTTTGTATATCTGTTAAAACAAT
>SJYC01126762.1:0-15687 GCA_006408675.1 Madoqua kirkii
CTTGATGATAAACATTTTTACCAAAAAAAATTGTATAGCTGTCAAACTTCATGTCGTCTACTCTGCTAAAAACAAAATTCTGTCTCTCTTTAAAATATCATTTAATGGTATTTCTGCAAATTATTTATCATTGCATGAAATTATCACCGTGAATATCCACTGTATATGAAATGCAATAATATCAACTGTATTGATGCTGATTTTAAAATTCCAAAATTATGAGTGCCTGTATACTATAAATTTGTTCTTTTTTCATTTAACTACAGTGATTAACTAGAAATTTATTTTCTAGCCTGGACATAAATTACAAAGCAGTTATATAAAAACAGGGAGATCTCAATTAGTAGGTCACATTTGCATGTATTTTTGAACCTACATATAGAATTCTCTGTGTATCTACCCTCTCACATTATCAAAGATGCTATTAAAATTCATCCTCATCCATAGAAATGGATTAATTGGATGGGTTGAGATTTTTCCAGTGATACTCTGCATATACATTTTATTCTCTACTTACTTATTAACACAACAGCTGACAGTATAAATTAAATATTTAATTTTTATCTCTGCTCAGACTTTTCTTTCCAGTGATTTTTTCTCTATTCATTTTTAAGGCCAGAAGAAGATATTTGGTTTTGTTTTCTCATGCCCTGGTAAGTGACCAAACCACATTTAAAATATTAAAGTTTATCTCACTCTTAGGCTTGTATTTAGAAAAGGTGTCCTATAGAAATGGTGTCTGATGAGAACTTCTAAAGGTAAATAAGTGGACTTTCAGTTAAGCTCTGTTCAGTTATTCAGTCATGTCCGATTCTGTGACCCCATGGACTGCAGCATGCCAGGCTTTCCTGTCCATCACCAACTCCAGGAGCTCACTCAAACTAATGTCCATCGAGTTGGTGATGCCATCCAATCATCTCATCCTCTGTCATCGCCTTCTCCTCCTGCCTTCAATCTTTCCCAGCATCAGGGTCTTTGCATCAAGTGGCCAAAGTATTGGAGTTTCAACTTCAGCATCAGTCCTTCCAATGAATATTCAGGACTGACTTCCTTTAGGATGGACTGGTTGGATCTCCTTGCAGTCTAAAGGACCCTCAAAAGTCTTCTCCAACACCACAGTTGAAAAGCATCAGTTCTTTGGTGCTCAGCTTTCTTTCTGGTCCAACTCTCACATCCATACATGACTACTGGAAAAACCATAGCTTTGACTAGATGAAATTTTGTTAGCAAAGTAATGTCCCTGCTGCTTTTAAATATACTGTCTAGACTGTCTTTCCTGGTGGCTCAGACAGTAAAGCGTCTGTCTACAATGTGGGAGACCTGGGTTCAATCCCTGGGTTGGGAAGATCTGCTGGAGAAGGAAATGGCAATCTACTCCAGTACTATTGCCTAGAAAATCCCATGGACAGAGGAGCCTAGTAGGCTACAGTCCATGGGGTCGCAAAGAGTCAGACACGACTGAGCGAATTCACTCACTCACTCACTCACTCAGGTTGGTCACAGCTTTTCTTTCAAGGAGCAAGTGTCTTTTAATTTCATGGCTATAGTCACCATATGCAGTGATTTTTCAGTTCAGTTTCTCAGTCGTGTCTGACACTGTGACCCCACGAACTGCAGCACACCAGCCCTCCCTGTCCAACACCAACTCCCTGAGTTCAGCCAAATTCATGTCCACTGACTCAGTGATGCCATCCAACCATCTCATCCTCTGCCATTCCCTTCTCCTCCTGCTTTCAATCTTTCCCAGCATCACAGTCTTGTCAAATAAGCCAGCTCTTCGCATCAGGTGGCCACAGGCTGGAAAAACCATACTCTTGACTAGACAAACCTTTGTTAACAAAGTAATGTCTTTGTTTTTTAATATGCTATCTGCTGCTGCTGCTGCTAAGTTGCTTCAGTCGTGTCCTACTCTATGCAACTCCATAGATGGTGGCCCACCAGGCTCCCCCATCCTTGGGATTCTCCAGGCAAGAACACTGGAGTGGGCTGCCATTTCCTTCTCCAACGCATGAAAGTGAAAAGTAAAAGTGAAGTCACTCAGTTGTGTCCCACTCTTCGTGACCCCATGGACTGCAGCCTACCAGGCTCCTCCACTCATGGGATTTTCCAGGCAAGAGTAGTAGGGTGAGTTGCCATTGCCTTCTCCAAATATGCTGTCTAGGTTGGTCATAACTTTCCTTCCAAGGAGTAAGCATGTTTTAATTTTATGGCTGCAATCACCATCTGCAGTTATTTTGGAACTCCCCAAATATAAAATCCCTCACTGTTTTCACTGTTTCCCAATCTATTTGCCATGAAGTGATGGGACTGGATGCCATGATCTTAGTTTTTTGAATGCTGAGCTTTAAGCCAACTTTTCACTTTCCTCTTTCACTTTTATCAAGAGGCTCTTTGGTTCTTCTTCACTTTCTGCCATAAGGGTGGTGCAATCTGTGTATCAGAGGTTACAGATATTTCTCCCTGCAAGCTTGATTCCAACTTGTCTTCATCCAGTCCAGCATTTCTCATGATGTACTCTGCATATAAGTTAAATAAACAGGGTGACAATGTACAGCCTTGACACATTCCTCTTCCAGTTTGGAACTAGTCTGTTGTTCCATGTATAATTCTAACTGTTACTTCTTGATCTGTATACAGTTTTCTCAAGAGGCAGGTAAGGTGATCTGGTATTCCCATTTCTTTAAGAATTTTCCACAGTTTGTTGTGATCCACAGTCAAAGGCTTTGGCGTAGTCAATAAGGCAGAAGTAGATGTTTCTCTGGAACTCTCTTGCTTTTTCGGTGATCCAACAGATGTTGGCAATTTGATCTCTGGTTCCTCTGCCTTTTCTAAATCCAGCTTGAATATCTGGAAATTCACAGTTCACATACTGTTGAAGCTTCGTTTGGAGAATTTTGAGCATTACCTTGCTAGAGTGTGAGATGAGTGCCATTGTGCAGTAGTTTGAACATTCTTTGGCATTGCTTTTCTTTGGGATTGGAATGAAAGCTGTCCTTTTCCAGTCCTGTGGCCACTGGTGATTTTTCCAAATTTGCTGGCATATTGAGTTCAACACTCTTGCAGCATCATATTTTAGGATTTTTCAATAGCTCAACTGGAATTCCATCACCTGCACTAGCTTTGCTCATAGTGATGCCTAATGCCCACTTGACTTCGCATTCCAGAATGTCTGGCTCTGGGTGAGTGATCACATCATCCTGGTTACCTGGGTCATGAAGATCTCCTTTTTACAGTTCTTCTGTGTATTCTTGCCACCTCTTCTTAATATCTTCTTCTTCTGTTAGGTCCATACCATTTCTGTCATTTATTGTGCCCATCCTTGCATGAAATATTCCCTTGGTATTTTTAATTTTCTTGAAGAGATCTCTAGTCTTTCCCCTTCTATTATTTTCCTCTATTTCTTCACATTGATCACTAAGGAAGGCTTTCTTACCTCTCCTTGTTATTCTTTGGAACTCTGAAAACTTTCCTTTTCTCTTTTGCCTTTACCTTCTGTTCTTTTCAAAGCTGTTTGTATGGCCTCCTCAGACAACCATTTTGCCTTTTGCACCTCTTTTTCGTAGGCCTGGTCTTGATCACTGCCTCCTGTACATCATGATGATCACTGCCTCCTGTACATCATGAACCTCTGTCCATAGTTTTTCAGGAACTCTGTCTATCAGATCTAATCCCTGGAATCTGTTTGTCATTTCCACTGTGTAATATTAAGTGATTTGATTTAGGTCATATCTGAATAGTCTAGTGGTTTTCCCTACTTTCTTCAAGTTAATTCTGAATTTGGAAATAAAGAGTCTTGATCACTGAGGAAGGCTTTCTCATCTCTCCTTGCTATTCTTTGGAACTCTGAATTCAAATGGGTATATCTTTCCTTTTCTCCTTTGTCTTTCACTTCTCTTTTTTCAGCTATTTGTAAGGCCTCTTCAGACAACCATTTTGCCTTTTTCCATTTCTTTTTCTTGGGGATGGTCTTGATCACTGCCTCCTGTACAATGTCACGAACCTCTGTCCATAGTTCTTCATGCACTCTATCAGATCTAATTCTTTGAATCTCTTTGTCACTTCTACTGTATAATCATAAAGGATTTGATTTAGGTCATACCTGAATGGTCTAGTGGTTTTCCCTACTTTCTTCAATTTAAGTCTGAATTTTGCAATAAGGAATTCATGATCTGAGCCACAGTTAGCTCTTGGTCTTGTTTTTGCTGACTATATAGAGCTTCTTTCTCCATCTTCGGCTGCAAAGGATATACTCAATCTGATTTCAGTGTTGACCATCTGGTGATGTCCATGTGTCAAATCTTCTCTTGTGTTGTTGGAAGAGGGTGTTTGCTATGACCAGTGTGTTCTCTTGGCAAAACTCTGTTAGCCTTTGCCCTGCTTCATTTTGTACTCCAAGGCCAAATTTGCCTGTTACTTCAAGTATCTCTTGACTTCCTATTTTTGCACTCTAGGCCCCTATGATGAAAAGGACATCTTTTGGGGGTGTTAGTTTTAGAAGGTATTGTAGGTCATCATAGAACCGTTCAGCTTCTTCAGCATTACTGGTTGGGGCATAGGCTTAGATTACTGTGATATCGAATGGTTTGCCTTCGAAACAGAGATCATTCTGTCATTTTTGAGATTGCATCAAACATTTCGGAGTCTTTTGTTGACTCAGAGGCATAGAGAAATGCAAGTTTCCTTCTAGAAGGTCTTTGTTTAAAGTTTCACCAAGCCAGCTTTTTTTTAACCTTAATTTAATTGTGTACAAAATATAAGAGCCCCTCACTTTTAGGGCTTGATTTCCTTTAACGTCCAATTAAGCAAATACTTGTAAATTTTGTACATATACACGGGTCTCCCACATTGCAAAGGAATTCTTTACCATCTGAACCACCAGGGAAGCCCTGGTGTTGGCTGGAGGCCGGCAATCTGTTGTTCTTTTTTCTTTTATTTTTGAACCTTTATTTCCCACTGTGAAGTCAGTTTGTCAAAATGAAGTTGCTAGTGACGATTGTGTGTGATGGGCCCAGCATGGTTCTTGAGTTCAGCTTTTCTGGTTTTGCCCCAGCGTGTGTCAGCCCCCTCTTACATGTCTCAGATGACTCCAGCGCACTTAAGACTTCCACAGGGGCTCATGTTGCAGAACGGCCAATTACTAGGTGAGTCCCTGGCTGAGCCGGTTAATTAAGTGTATGAGTTTCCTTACGGGGATAATTGCAAAGCATGAGGTCTTTCCTCTTCCACTCCTGCATGTTTTCCTGAGAAAGCCATTACCAGCCAGGAGGAGAGAATCCCTTGTCCAGAGCTCAGAGCCTCTCATAAGATTTCATTTTTATTTCAACAAACTCTATTAAGGTAACCAATTCTAGGAAAAATGACAGCCAGTCTGCCCCCAATAACTCCGTTTCACCTTAGTCTGTTTGAGCAAAGTCTTCCCAGTCTGTAAACTGATGATAACCCCTCAATATTCAAATTAAGTCTTCTCAGTGCCTTTTTCACTGAGGATAACCTGCTGGAGCAAAATCTTCCCAGTGTCTTTCACTGAGTTTAACCTGCTCAGCCACCTATACTGAGCAAAATCTTCCCAGTCCTTCAACTGAGGATAATCCAGTTACTACTTTTTGAAAGCAAGTTTCAAGGATAATTTTTCCCCAATGAATAAAACTTCAGATCCTCAACCAATACGGGAGAGCCTAGAACCAGGAGACACTCATTCAAATTTATTTGGACTCCCTAAGGAGGCAGACAGACACAAAAATATACCTTGATATCTCTATGGGTATCGAGGCTCTGCATCCTCATAGAGTTCAAGCAGAGCAGAGGAATGTGCTCTGGTCTCTTTGTGGTTGCTGTAATTGTTGACTTAAGAAATATTCACAACCTAAAACTTGAGAGTTATGTTTTATTCAGTGGGAATTTTTAGCACCTCAAGCCCAGGAGACAGCATCTCAAGTGACCCTGAGAGAACCGTTCCAAAGAAGAGGAGCCGGTTCATTTAGAAATTTTGCAACTAATATCAGGGAGTCTGAACCTCCAAAGGTTATTGTTAAAGGAAACCAGATAACCCAAGTTAAGGAATTTAGTGCTTTTCTCGTGTGGGAAGATGCAAGAGTCTGGGTCCACTGAAATAATTCCTTTCATACGCACCTCAGCTAGCTGGGGCCAGTGTTCTGCAGTTTCGAATCCTGGGCTTTCTTTCCTCCGAGCTCACCACAGAGAGTGGCTGCGGTCTGATGGCTGCTAGCTGCCAGGGATTCATCTCCGTCCTGAGTTCCCTGAGGGCTCACTGGCTCACATAAGAGGGCTGCAGTTGGTGATGACTATGACATCCTTGTTTACTGATATGGCAGAGAATATTCCATTTCTCCATGGTCACCAGAAAAGTACTGGCTGTTGTCAAAAGAAGATGCCCCAGGATGCCACGAGGAGGGAGGGGTGCTGATGCCCCTCCCTGGCTGGGGCAGTAGACACTGCCACCCCAGGGGTGCTGGGCCGCCTGCAGAGCCAACTCAGCTCCCCTTGTTCCTGACCCTCAAACTCTGTCCCTCTCAATGGCCTTGGCTATAATCTTCCTCACTCCTGTGTGGCTCGCAGGGCCTTTGTTTTCTCCCCACACCTGGAGGAAATCTTTTTTCATCTTGAGAGGAAACTTCACTTTCCTGACACTCTCTCTTCTCTTACATGGTTCACGCTTTGGAAAACAAAGATGAGACGACTTCTCCTTTTACTCTTTTTTTTTTAATTAGAGAGTGAATGCTTACCCAGGCCTGCCTGGCAGGCTTGCCCTCTACCTGCCTCATGCCACTTTTCCTCGCCTGAGAGGCTTTCTTCCCGTTCTTTAACCTTTAACCTCAGGTCCCTTCCCTCCCAGAGCCCTTGCCCAGAACACCTCCTTTCATCTCCTTTACCTCACTGACATTTATTTATTAGGCAAACTTCAGGTCTCAGCTGACACTTCCTTCTTGACCTTGAGAGTAGGTCAGTTTCCCATATTATATGATTTTATAGAAGCAGGTACTACTCCTGCAGAGATTTTAGCACGGTTGTAATTTTATATTTTGTGTGTCATTATTGAGTATAGTCTGTCCCCTTCCTCCCACCCCCCCACTAGCCTACAGTTTCATAATGGCAAGAATATTTTTTTACTCTCACCGTTACATCCTCAGTGCCTCACATAAAGAGTGTGACAGATTCTTGTGGAATAAATAGCCTTTTTTTTCCCCCTTTGGGAGTCACTAGGCTTGAATTGAGTCTATTTGGAAAATTCTCTGAGAAACAAAACAAATTAGGCAATATCAATCTGGACTTCCTAGGATTTCGCATGCTTTCTCTAACAGAATAATTGAATATGGCAGATAATGATCAAATGTAGGGGGAAAAAATGACAAAGTCTAAGTCTCAGTGGCTGTTATGAAAGGTTATTAGCCTTGTAATAGACTTAAACTGTACAACTACAATTCAGGAATGCTAAAACATACATTTTTTTTTTTTAACAAAATTAAACTTTACGTGTCCACAACCCCTCATTCCCTTTAAGTAGCAGAAAAACAACAAACTTTCCCCTTAAATATTAACTTTCTTCTGGTTTAAAATTTAATTTTAAAATTACTCAGACATTGTAGGGTTTAAACTGTTCAGCACAACCTCTCAAAGAGGGTGCAGGAACTTATTATAAATAGAAAAGGCATTACAAAAGAGTAAACTAGTCAGCAGAGGGTGATAACTTTCCCTTTAAGAAAGTTAGATTAGATCCTTGCCTCTACTACACACAGGATAAATCCAAATACGAAAACAAAGCTTGTAAGCTACTAGAAGAAAATCCAGAGGACTATTTCATGGCCTTCAAGTAGGGATGAGAAAAATAAAACACTTAGTATAAATTTTAAAAAGCATAAGAGATTTGAATTTTAATAATAAAATGATCTGACTAGAAAACATACTTGAATTAATAAGAAATCTTGATATGATTAGATATAGTAAAAAACCACTCACTAGTCTCTATACTAGCAGTACAGCTTCCCTGGTGGCTCAGTGGTAAAGAATCTGGCGGCCAGTGCAGAAGAAGTGGGTTCACTCTCTGGCTCAGGAAGATCCCCTGGAGAAGGAAATGGCAACACACTCCAGTACTCTTGCCTGGGAAATTCCATGGACAGAGGAGCCTGGTGGGCTATAGTCCATGGGATTGCAAAGAGTGGGACAGGACTTAGTGACTAAACAACAACAACACAATAGCAGTAATCAGAAAATTAAAAAGGAAACTATTACGTTCATAGTGGCCATCAAACTATAAAATATTTAGGAATAAATTAAGAAAATAAAGGCTATATACGGTAATCTGAAGCCAACATCATATTATGTAAATTGGTAGATATTTACATATACTTCCCTATACTTTTAAATTAAAAATTAGAGTATATCAGATTAGTGATTACTCTCTTGTGATATCGCATATGAGTCTTCTTTTACCAAGCTTATTGTTGGCTAACTTTATAGCAATTAAAATAGTTGCAGTGCATAGGGCTGAGTCTTTTTGGTTATTATTTGCTTTATTTTGCTTTCTTAATTTTTGGTAACTAATTTGCTTAATTTAACTTGGTAATTGACTATTCATTGCACAAACAGTATGAGATTCTCCTAGATATTTAGAATGTAGGGGTGGGGCAAATATCTCTCTGCAAACCACTCCAAGTGTTGAGAGAAGTATTATTTCTAAATCTTGTTTTGGAAGTGGTTGCTCAGTGGGGCAGGTAGTAACATGAAAATGACTCTTATCTCCAGGCTGAGTTATCTATTTTGCAATATGGAAAATAAGGTGTGGCATCAGCCAGCAACACTGGTGTGACTTTGCATTAACAACAGGGGAATTTAGTGGCATTCAAAGAGGAAGTTGGAGGAAAACAAAACCAAACCTGGTCTTTATATCTATTACAGGAAACAAGACTATATGTAACATCACTGAGTTCCCCAATTGAGCAAATATTAATTATATCAACAACCTGCTTATATTTAATAGATACTCTTGGAAAGATTTAATGGGATTAAACAGCAGCCCTTTAAAAAGCAAAACATGATCTTGTTGGGATATGATGACTCAGAAAAAAATAAATATAAGTGGAATGAAATAGGGCTCTTATTCTTTATATTTTTCTCCCTGATACATTGGCCAAGAGTTCTCCGATCAAGGAAGCTGATTTCTTTGGACTTATATTGGGCTAATGCCCAAAGATGAACATGTATTATAATTTATAGTACATTAAACCAGTAAGTCTAGTTTTTCACCAGTTCAATACTATGTATAGTTTCTGTTTTACTTGGCAAGAAATTTCCTAGCCTTGTGGTGACAGTAAGATGTTCAACAAGGGAATCAGAAGATTTTAGTTCCAGAATTTGAAATTTGAAAAATTTGAATTTAGAAAATATTCAGTTCATGCAAGCAAATTCACAAATACGCACAGTAAAAGAAATTTCTTAAAGTTTAGATATTGATATTTCATCAATGTTAACATATATTTAATCAGTTCTCTTAAAAACATTCAGATAGTTTTCAGTCTTTTGTTTTATGATAGGACTGCAATCTGCTATCTGCATTTTGAAACATGAAAACCTCTTTGTAGCCTTGTGGTGGTAAAAGCTGACTGACATGAACTTATTTGGCAATAAAAACTATGACGCTACTAAGCTATTTATAATCTTTACATATCTGACTTCAAGTGAATATATTTCATTGCAAAATTGTTAATGTTTGGTTGTGGGATGCTACCCTAGGATTCCCAGGGGTGCTGTATAATATGACGTATATGCATATACTCTCTTTTTCAAACCTGAGAAATTCTGAAACGTATATGCCTCCAAGGTTTTGGATATGGGACTATGGCCCCACACTGCATGTGAGCCCAGTCAGTCAGCTGTGTCCAGCTCTATGTGAACCATGGACAGTAGCCCACGAAGCTCTGCTGTCCATGGCGTTTTCCGGGTAAGAATACTGGAGCGGGTTGCCATTCCCTTCTGCAGGGGATCTTCCTGACCCAAGGACTGACCAAGTCTCCTGCATCTCCTGCAATGGCAGGCAAATTTTCTACCATTGAGCCACCTGGGAATCCCATGGCCCTGTATACACTACAACAAAGATTCTTTTATATTCTGCTTTGTTAGGATAAACTTTTATCGTGTACAACATATTTCTAAGTCAGGTTTTTAATGTTTAAATCTTCATTTTATTTATTAGCTGTTGTTGAGTCACTAAGTAGTGTATGACTCTTTTGCGACCCCATGGACTATAGCCTACCAGTCTCCTTAGTCCATGGGGTTTCCTGTAACTGTATCTATACTTAAATTTTCTCATTGGTAAAATGAGAATGAAAATAATTGGAATTATTCTGAGGATTGAGTGAGGTAACATGTGAAACAGAATAGCTTGGTAATTAGTAAGCATTTAATACATGTCAGCTATAACTATAGTAACAGTGTATCAATTTTTATTTCTGACCGCAGTGCATCCATTTCTCTATCCTGTCTCTATTTAGTATTATCATTCTTCATAATCTTTCTAATGTGCTAAACCTTCCCCACAAAGCTATCCACTTTGCTTGTATTTCTTTGATTTCTAGTGTTGTTGAAAATATTTTCATACTCGAGTGTTTTGAGTGTCATATTTTTTATAAGATCTTCTCTATTAAAAGATTTACCTTTTTTGCCCCTAGTGTTTACAAGTATCTTTCCTTTCTCTTTTCACTTTTTCTGTGTCCTTTCTTTTTCCTTTCCTCTCATCCTTCCTTTCTTCCTTTTTTGCTCTTTCCTTCTAAGTCTTTAATCCTTCTAGGATTCATTTTGAATATGACTTTAAAAATTCCTTTTCTCTTAGCCAATTGCCTCAGTATCAGTTACCGAATAATCCATCTTTTTCACCACTGAATAAAAAACACTTTTATCATAAGCAAATTCTTTGTGTTTTTCTAGACATCATATATCATTCTTTTGATTGACCTATTAATTCTCTTGCCAACATCATATTGCTTAAACTTCTGGTATAGGTCAAATACTACTTATTTTTATTTTTCAAGAATTTCTTAGATATTGATACATTTTTATTTTTCCAGATATAAATCAGAATTATTTTTTCAACAAATTTAAACAATATTTTGCAAAATTTTCAACAAGCCTGCAATGGGATTTTGTTTGAAATTAACTTGGAGGAAATAGGCACACTTCAATATTGAGTCTTCCCATTTGTTCAAGGACATGAAATATGTCCCCATTTCTTCTTAAAGTTTCATAAGCTTTAAAGTCTTTGCTAATAGCTACTGCTAATTAATAAGTTCTGAAGTATGCATGTTCTTTGAAGTTTACAGCAAACTGAAAATGAAGCTGATTAATATGTGAAAAGTTAACCCTTGCACAATGTGGGGGTTAGGGGCACTGACCGTCCAGGATGCTGCGAGCATATGTATGACTCTACAGTGTGCCCTCTGTATACATGCATTCAACCAATGGAGGACCAGTGTAGTACTGTAGTACATATTTAGCAAAAGGAATCCACATCTAAGTGGACCCTTGCCATTCAAACCTGTGTTCTTCAAGGATCGACTGTACTTTCATCAGTACAGGGTAGTTGGATGACTCAGAATTCATATGTTACAGCCCTAACTCTCCAGTGTGATGGTACTTGGAGATGGGGCTTTGAGAACGTAATCGGGGTTAGATGAGGTCACGAAGATGGGCCCCTGACAACGGGACAGCGCTCTTACAGGAAGAGACATCAGAGGGCTAACCCTTGCTCTCTCTCCCTGCACCGACTAAGCAGAGGTCACGGGAGCATCTGGAAGATGATGACAGTCTGCGGCCCAAGGCAAAATTCCTCACCATAAACTGACCAGCTGGCACCCTAATTTCAAGACTTCTGGCCTCTACAACTGTGAGAAAATAAATTTCTATTGTTTAAGCCACCCAGTCAGTGGTATTTGGTTATGGCAGCCCAAGAAGATTGCAAAAGTAGTGTGTTTATTAGTCTTTCCCTGGACTCTGGGTTACCCTCAGACACACAGCCCAAGGAAACAGGACAATTCAGTCAGCTGATGACAGGCTACTTAGAAAGCTACTTCACAATGAGTACTTATTTTATTGAATTGCTTTCCATGAGGATCAATTTTTTTTTTTAATGAAGCTTTCTAAGTCACCTTATTCCCTCATTCAGAACAGAAATAATTTTTTATTTCTACAGATAAATGGCATATTTCTATTTTACTGTCCTATTTTACTGCACAGAAGAAATTTCAGTGAGAAAATTCTCATTGGTATTTAGTGAGTACAACATTAATACTTGGGCATATCTGGGAGTAGTAACCTGGAAGCACCTTTCAGTCATTCACTATAGTCGTGGAACACTTCTGAGTTTGCTGAAAGCATTCACATGCAAATTAAACTTCTGGTATAGGTCAAATACTACTTATTTTTATTTTTCAAGAATTTCTTAGATATTGATACATTTTTATTTTTCCAGATATAAATCAGAATTATTTTTTCAACAAATTTAAACAATATTTTGCAAAATTTTCAACAAGCCTGCAATGGGATTTTGTTTGAAATTAACTTGGAGGAAATAGGCACACTTCAATATTGAGTCTCCCATTTGTTCAAGGACATGAAATATGTCCCCATTTCTTCTTAAAGTTTCATAAGCTTTAAAGTCTTTGCTAATAGCTACTGCTAATTAATAAGTTCTGAAGTATGCATGTTCTTTGAAGTTTACAGCAAACTGAAAATGAAGCTGATTAATATGTGAAAAGTTAACCCTTGCACAATGTGGGGGTTAGGGGCACTGACCGTCCAGGATGCTGCGAGCATATGTATGACTCTACAGTGTGCCCTCTGTATACATGCATTCAACCAATGGAGGACCAGTGTGGTACTGTAGTACATATTTAGCAAAAGGAATCCACATCTAAGTGGACCCTTGCCATTCAAACCTGTGTTCTTCAAGGATCGACTGTACTTTCATCAGTACAGGGTAGTTGGATGACTCAGAATTCATATGTTACAGCCCTAACTCTCCAGTGTGATGGTACTTGGAGATGGGGCTTTGAGAACGTAATCGGGGTTAGATGAGGTCACGAAGATGGGCCCCTGACAACGGGACAGCGCTCTTACAGGAAGAGACATCAGAGGGCTAACCCTTGCTCTCTCTCCCTGCACCGACTAAGCAGAGGTCACGGGAGCATCTGGAAGATGATGACAGTCTGCGGCCCAAGGCAAAATTCCTCACCATAAACTGACCAGCTGGCACCCTAATTTCAAGACTTCTGGCCTCTACAACTGTGAGAAAATAAATTTCTATTGTTTAAGCCACCCAGTCAGTGGTATTTGGTTATGGCAGCCCAAGAAGATTGCAAAAGTAGTGTGTTTATTAGTCTTTCCCTGGACTCTGGGTTACCCTCAGACACACAGCCCAAGGAAACAGGACAATTCAGTCAGCTGATGACAGGCTACTTAGAAAGCTACTTCACAATGAGTACTTATTTTATTGAATTGCTTTCCATGAGGATCAATTTTTTTTTTTAATGAAGCTTTCTAAGTCACCTTATTCCCTCATTCAGAACAGAAATAATTTTTTATTTCTACAGATAAATGGCATATTTCTATTTTACTTCCTATTTTACTGCACAGAAGAAATTTCAGTGAGAAAATTCTCATTGGTATTTAGTGAGTACAACATTAATACTTGGGCATATCTGGGAGTAGTAACCTGGAAGCACCTTTCAGTCATTCACTATAGTCGTGGAACACTTCTGAGTTTGCTGAAAGCATTCACATGCAAATTTTCCCTTTTATCTGCAAAATAAATTCAAATGAAGTGTCAGTCTCATTTTATGAATGAAGGAAACTGAGATTCAGGGAAATGAAATGTCTTTTGCAAGACAGCATAGGACTATGACTAGATTTAATATATCCGGTGATTGAAACGTTTTCTGAGAACTTAATTGTATGCATACTGTGGCCCCTTTCTCTCAAGAGATCTCCTCCCAGCAACTAGTGTAGCTGCCTGCACTTAGCCTGGAAAACCTTTAGTGCTGACCAAGATGCAACCCACCACTGGACCCTGAACCTCTGAGCAGACCCGTGGTGCTGTCTTCCCTGAGGGCAAACTTCTGTCTGCCAGTTTCTACGGAGCCCCTGCCGGAAGAGGGGCTGAAAAGGCTTCTTTTAAAATCTGAGGCATTTGTGTTGCAAGCTCTCCTTTGACTCTTCCTCACCTACTTTACTTCCCCTTCCAATTTTTCTGCTTTGTATAAGTTAAAAGGGAGGTTTAACATTTGATGTTAGGTCCAAATAAGAAGCCAGGCAGGTACCATAAAACCCAACAGGCCTTGATTTACTCTTTGTCCTCTTTTATCCTGAACCAAACCCCTCACTGATGGAGTGAAACAGTGTCCCAAATTCAACATAAGATTTGTTGCTTGATGAAGCAGAAACAGGCAAAAACATTGTTGAAACAACAGGAATGTGTAAGGAAGAATAATGTCACATTTAATTGAAAAATGAATGAGTTGTAAAACAAGTTCTTCTTTGAAAAGACAAGTGACATTTAGTCCCAACTCTGTACTGACCGTGTATGTATGTCTGTGTGTGTGTTAGTGGCTCAGTTGTGTCCAGCTCTTTGCGACTGTGTATAGAGAAGATAGATCAGGAGTGAGGCAGACAGTAGTGACTGTCTTAAGGAAAGTGACTTTTTTGTTTTGTTCTGAAAATGATCTAAATCTATATATCTCGTAAACTACATGGAATTGTGTACATCGTCAATAATTTAAAGTTTATCTTTGATTTAAATCTCGGGTACCTTTTTCTTAGTCTTCATAGCAGTCTTGTTTTATTTTATCACTTTGAGATTTATTATGCCAAGAAGTAAAAAATGGATGATGTCATATAGAGGAAATGAATAGGTTCTTTCTTAAAGTTGTTTTTAAATATTTTCATTAGAACTCCACAGAACTTCTGTGTTAAAATGGTATACAGTACCAAATCAGAAAGTATTTCATTAGCAACAATGTTCTTATGAGTGAGGTCTGAATACAGCTATCAGCAAAGACTCAGGTTAGTCTCTGAAATACTTTTGACCTCAGAACCCTAAGTTCAAGGGGAAAAAAAGCCATAGAATTTTCTTTTATGGAGTACAGAAAAGAAGTATTGTGGTATATAGTTAGCAGAACACAGGACTAGGTGATGGGGAACTATTGTATTTTAGTTTTTGTCCTGAGATTTTAACCAGATCACCATTCCAGGTTTTAATTCCCTAATCTGTAAAAATGGAGATAATAATTCTTATGTCATCTGGAATGATTAAATAAAATATTTGATATCCAAATGGTATGAAGTAGAGAAAGAGAAAAAAGTTATTGAGGGCTCAGTATTTACCAGGTACTTTAGTTACAAGTGGGGCTCTGAAGAGAGATCAAGGTCCACGATTTAGGTCCATGATTCCATCACATTAAAATTTTAAATCAAGTCATTAATAAAAATGCTTTTAATTAAATATAAACAATCTATGTTTTACTCTAAAAGAAACTTTAATATTAATACATTTTTCAGGCTTAACAACTGCTAAATCTCAATGCAAAGTAAGTCAACAGTGGAAAATAAAAATACTTTCTATAAATAGTTACTTCCAAATGTGTCTTGTGTTGGCAGACTAATAATTCAAAATAAAAATCATTG
>SJYC01126763.1:0-16527 GCA_006408675.1 Madoqua kirkii
ATGAGAAAATAATTTTAAATTAGCACTTGATACTTCAGAGTCTAGTTAGTATATGTTTATAAAAATAAATATCTAACCAATAGATACATGTTTTGGTTCTTAGACGAGGTAGAAAAATTAAAATATCTTACAACGTAATTTGAACTTGAAAAAATAGAAAATAGCAATCACCAGTTCAACCTGTGTGAATCAAATAGTTGGAGAGTTCTTTTTGTTTTTGACATATATGCCATATATTTCAAATATAAGGCCTGTGAAATTTATTTTCTGCTCCCCAAAATCTTACTAAATTGAAATTCATGTTTTTCATTTACTTACTCATCATTTAATTTACCTAGGGAACTTTACTCTGCAGACAAACCAAAGACATCTGCAATTAAACTGAAAATTATTAGCTAGGCATTTTTTAGGTTTAAGAGGTATTTTCCCTTTACATACCTTAAATATTAATAATAAAATACAGTATAAAAAGCTCTATTATCTTCAGATGTTGTACAATAAATAATTACTTAGATGATAAAGAGTTAATAAAAATTTCAAGGTCTGCTAAAGAATTATGAAGCTCATCATTTATATCTTGACTTCTAAGAAAAGTTTTCAGAGTATCTAAAGCAGTTATTGCCTCATTTTTTGATGGTAAGTGGAGTTCGCTTTCCAGAGATCCACCATCATCCTCCTCATCAGAAGTATAAAATCCAGTTTCATCTGATTCACTTTCTTTGGGGCATACAGCATCACCGCTTGCTGCCTCACAAGTCTCTAAGTCATCATCTAGGGCAGCATACTCTTCTACAGATAAGCCTTCGGGAAATTCCACTTCTGCCGCCTGGGCATCGGCAACCAAATCAAGGCCAGTGTCTGTCTCTGCATTTGCCTCCTCACTTTCTCCCCTTTGAGATTTGAATCCTGCCTCTTCATAGCTCTTAACAATAGTCTCTGGGGTGACAGCCCTCCAACAGAGATGCAATGTGTCAACTGCATCTAGAAGGGAAAAGGTAAATTCTTTGCTGCCTTCAACAGAGCTCAGAAATTTCTTAATAAGACAATGTCGATATTTGATTTTAAGGCTTCTAATAACACCTTGTTTCATAGCTATAAATTTGGAAGATAAACATGATGGAAAGAATGCTAATTCAATGGACTTCAGGTTTTTTACCTCTGGGTGTGCAGGAGAAGATTCAACAAAAATCACCACTCTTCTTTGCTGAGCTTGAAATCTCTCATCCAGCTTCTGCATCCACTGTTCAAACACATCTGCAGTCATCCATGCCATTTTGTTAGCTTCATAACACACAGGCAATGATTTTATGCCTTTGAAGCAATGTGGATTTCTGTTTTTTCCAATGAGAAGCAGAGGGAGTTTCTCTGAGCCATCCATGTTTGTCCCAACCACCAGAGTTATTCTGTCTTTGCATAACTTGCCAATTGAACAGGTTTCTCCTTTAAATGCAAAGGTATTTGTAGGCAACATTCGATAAAGCAGCCCAGTCTCTTTACATTAAAAACATTTTTAGGATGATAATCATTTAAATAATAAGGAAGTATGTTTTGGTGCCAGACAGCTGAAGGGTCTGCTGATACACTTGTGGCTTCTACAGGTTGAGCTCTGAATACTAGACCATACCTGGATTTAAAACGGTCCAGCCAACCATTGCTGCACTTAAAATCATTATGTCCCAGTTTCTGGGCAAAATCATTAGCTTTTAGCCGCAACATTGGGCCGTTAACTGGCACATTCAGACACTGAGCGATTCGGTACCACCTCATCAGCGCCTCTTCCAGGTCTGTGTAAAAAGCAGTTCTCAATCTTTTTCTCTTTGGATCAAATCTCAGTGATTCAAAGGCTTCCAGAACCTTGTCTTTATTCTTCATAATAGAAGACAACGAATTTTTCTTTATTCCATATTCAGCTGCAATCTCTGCTTTTTTCTTACCGCTTTCTACTGCATTTATGATGTCAATCTTTTCTTCAATGGATAGACTTTTCTTTTTCTTCACAGTTACAGGCGGAGTTGAGGCATCCACAGGAGCTTCTGCCATCTCACCCTGAGCTTATGTAGAGATGTTGTCTCTCTCTGGGTCTGTTTCTTTAGAAAAATTTATTTTCCAGTATGATACAAATTGCTTTCGAAGCCACTGCATATATTAAAAGTTGGTCAGTGTCTAATAGTCTTATTTCTGTGGAAATGGATGAATAAATACATTTCTTCAAAGGATCTGAATAAGAAAAATATTATCTGCAGCTAGAATATTTTAGAAGAGAAACTCCTCCCCAGGACCTTGTGCAGTTCAGTTTATTCAGAGTTCCAGAAGTCAAGCTAAAATAGAAATCTCATTATGTCAAACCTGTCCAGTCCTGCTGATGTATTTTTGGAACTTCAATCCTTTAAGATGATCCATTTTATCCATGCGCGCATTCAGCCTCCTCTTAATTCTCCACAGAAGCCCTCAGAGATAAGAAGAAAAGCATTCAGAAATTTCATGCAAAACGTCAGCTGCTAATTTCCAAGTCTCTTAGGGTGGAGAAGAAAACGGTAGAATCCTTCTAAGACGCGACATATCCTCCGTCACTTGAAACGTTTAAAAAAGAAAGAGGAATTTTAGCGATGATATGTCAATTTAATATCAAAAAAATATTTATACTAATTAGTTATGCTTTTAATAATCATGAAAAGAATAGGAACATGTTTCTAAAAATACGGTAACTGAAGCTTCCAGAAGAAATGCTTACCTCCCAAATGGTGTCTCTGTGAAAAGCTCTCGAGCTCTGCTCTGACCCCTTGAGTTCTCACTTGCCTTTGACTGCTTTGTAATATAAACTTCTGGAATAAATCAGACAAATTTAATCTCTTTTAAAAATGTGAGCTTACCAAAATTAAAGAACTAAAAATGATGCTGGGTAGGCCTTAGGTGGCTGTTTTCCCCATGAGGTCACAGGCTGCCCCTCCGGCTTCTCTAAAAGAAAAACATAGTCAGACAGTGGTCACAAGGTCCAACTTTTAATAGCACATGGGAGACAGTGTCTCCTCTGTAGGAGTCTGGTAGAAAATGCTTCACTAAAAATCCAATCAAGTGATTCCATTACACATTTTAAAAACTGAAATCTTATTCTAGTTGCTTAAAAATCTAGTAACTTTTTATCACTTTGACACATTGGCCGGATGCACAGAGGCCAGAAAATATTTGACAAAACACATGGGAATAAACAAATGACTGAGAAGATATAATGCAGAAAAAAAACAAAAGAAGGAGAAAGATCATGGTCTCAACCTCTTAGGACCTCTACTTCCTTATCAGTAAAATAAAGGGCTTATCACAGTGGGAGAAGATGGGCCTTGGTGCCAGACACACCTGAATTGACAAGTGACTCCCATTTAGCACTTAAGGTGATCCTGGGTCGTTTGCTTAAACCTTTGAAGCCTTGGCCCTCTTTTCTGTAAAATAAAGGTAACTACAGCGTGAGCGACTTCACTTTCGCTTTTCACTTTCATGCATTGAAGGAAATGGCAACCCACTCCAGTGTTCTTGCCTGGAGAATCCCAGGGACAGTGGGCCCCTGTCTATGGGGTCGCACAGAGTTGGACACGACTGAAGTGACTTAGCAGCAGCGGCACAGGGTGTAAAATAAAGGTACCCACAGCATGTGGAGTAATGGCACATTCAGTGAGATTCCGTGAGAGCCTGTTAAGCACTTAGCACAGTATTTAGCACCTTACAAAGTATTCAATAAATATTTGATGACCTCATCATCCTTTTGTGGCTCAGCCGGTAACTGCCTGCAGTGCTGGAGACCTGCGTTCGATCCCTGGGTTAGGAAGATCCACTAGAGAAGGAATAGGCTACCCACCCCAATATTCTGGCCTAGAGAATTCCATGGACTGTATAATCCATGGGGTTGCAAAGAGTGGGATGTGACTGAGCGACTTTCCCTTTCACTGTGACTGCTGTGTCATTCTATAAAATTCTGAGATTTCATGAAGTCCTACTTCAAATGACAGCAAGAATCCCACCTTAAATATACACTGAAGGCAGAGCTCTTCTTAAGCCAAATAGTGCAGTGAGAATGGTCACCCTACATGGGCTGGTCCCAACCTTCCCAAGTAGCATCTCCCCCACTAGAATCCACAGGCTTTGGGCCTCCTACAGGCCAAGGAAACAAGCTAATCTGATGAACTGGGGTAGGGAGGGTTTGAGGGGGAGGGTTACTTCCTTTCCTGTGAGAGAGTAGACACTCCATTCCTCTAGTTTTCCTCTCTGTCCTTGGAGGTTTCAAGATAACACATGCATTCTTTTGTGGTTTTTTTGCACAAAATTTTATCAAAATTCCTCTGCCTTTGTTGTCCAAAACAAAGAAGTAATTTTATTATAGGAAATAAAACTAGTAAAGGAAACTTTTGTTGTTGCTATTATTGCAAAAAAAGAAAGATCTTAATAATAATTATGAGAGCCTAGGGTGTTAATTTTCAAACTGCTTTACTTCCTGTATTCCAAACAACTCAGGAGGAAGGTAAAACTGGATTTCAAAGCTCATATGGTTATAACATGGTTGAATACAGTCCAGAATCCAGGCTTTCCAAAGTCAAGTCCTCCATTCTTTTTACACATGGCATGGGTCCTCTAACAGTTACACATTCTATGCCTCTAGCACCAAGCTAAAGATAGAGTTTCCAATGCCTTTCCAAACCTATCCCCCTCCACATATGTCCCAAAAGGCAGTATAATGTTTCCACAAGAGAACAGCCATTATGAATTCTGGGGACATAAACAGAAACCATACCTCATATCCATTTTTAGGGTGAGCTGACTTTGTAAGTAAATAAGATTTGATTGGACACGACTGAAGTGACTTAGCAGCAGCGGCACAGGGTGTAAAATAAAGGTACCCACAGCATGTGGAGTAATGGCACATTCAGTGAGATTCCGTGAGAGCCTGTTAAGCACTTAGCACAGTATTTAGCACCTTACAAAGTATTCAATAAATATTTGATGACCTCATCATCCTTTTGTGGCTCAGCCGGTAACTGCCTGCAGTGCTGGAGACCTGCGTTCGATCCCTGGGTTAGGAAGATCCACTAGAGAAGGAATAGGCTACCCACCCCAATATTCTGGCCTAGAGAATTCCATGGACTGTATAATCCATGGGGTTGCAAAGAGTGGGATGTGACTGAGCGACTTTCCCTTTCACTGTGACTGCTGTGTCATTCTATAAAATTCTGAGATTTCATGAAGTCCTACTTCAAATGACAGCAAGAATCCCACCTTAAATATACACTAAAGGCAGAGCTCTTCTTAAGCCAAATAGTGCAGTGAGAATGGTCACCCTACATGGGCTGGTCCCAACCTTCCCAAGTAGCATCTCCCCCACTAGAATCCACAGGCTTTGGGCCTCCTACAGGCCAAGGAAACAAGCTAATCTGATGAACTGGGGTAGGGAGGGTTTGAGGGGGAGGGTTACTTCCTTTCCTGTGAGAGAGTAGACACTCCATTCCTCTAGTTTTCCTCTCTGTCCTTGGAGGTTTCAAGATAACACATGCATTCTTTTGTGGTTTTTTTGCACAAAATTTTATCAAAATTCCTCTGCCTTTGTTGTCCAAAACAAAGAAGTAATTTTATTATAGGAAATAAAACTAGTAAAGGAAACTTTTGTTGTTGCTATTATTGCAAAAAAAGAAAGATCTTAATAATAATTATGAGAGCCTAGGGTGTTAATTTTCAAACTGCTTTACTTCCTGTATTCCAAACAACTCAGGAGGAAGGTAAAACTGGATTTCAAAGCTCATATGGTTATAACTGGTTGAATACAGTCCAGAATCCAGGCTTTCCAAAGTCAAGTCCTCCATTCTTTTTACACATGGCATGGGTCCTCTAACAGTTACACATTCTATGCCTCTAGCACCAAGCTAAAGATAGAGTTTCCAATGCCTTTCCAAACCTATCCCCCTCCACATATGTCCCAAAAGGCAGTATAATGTTTCCACAGGAGAACAGCCATTATGAATTCTGGGGACATAAACAGAAACCATACCTCATATCCATTTTTAGGGTGAGCTGACTTTGTAAGTAAATAAGATTTGACCATTCAACTAAAAGAAATTCTTATATATGGAAACTACCTGCATATTTTTCTACTATATCCTAAAAATATACCATTATTTCAAAATTAAAAATTAAAAATATCTTCCTCTTATTAGGAAGGATATCAACCTCCAGAAATTTAGGGAGCATGAACCAATTTTTAAAGAAAAGTCAAAGCCAAGGAAAACTATTCTTCAAGAGTAAAAGGGAATCTCTTCCTTCCTTCTGTTTGGTTGTTTTTGTTTTTTCTTTCTTCCTCTTCTTTCCTTCCATTTTATTTCATTTGTCATGTATAAACCCTATCATCTCAAATAATAAGGATTTCAGAAAAAGTGACTTGAATTTTCTCCTATATCCTATCTCAAATAAAGCAATATAATACACACAATCAGAGATGATTATCTTGATCAAATTGAAAATAGTGATACTTTTTTTAGGACGATAGTAGGATGTTTTTCCTGAGAGTTCAGTTCAGTTCAGTAGCTCAGTCGTGTCCGACTCTTTGCTACCCCATGAATTGCAGCACGCCAGGCCTCCCTGTCCATCAGCAACTCCTGGAGTTCACTCAGCCTCACGTCCATCGAGTCAGTGATGCCATCCAGCCATCTCATCCTCCTGCCCTTCTCCTCCTGCCCCCAATCCCTCCCAGCATCAGAATCTTTTCCAATGAGTCAACTCTTCGCATGAGGTGGCCAAAGTACTGGAGTTTCAACTTTAGGATCATTCCTTCCAAAGAAATCCCAGGGCTGATCTCCTTCAGAATGGACTGGTTGGATCTCCTTGCAGTTCAAGGGACTCTCAGTTAACAGTATATATTTCCTTCTGAAACAGTTGTCAAAGTTATGGTTTCCCATGGTAAGATGCAATACATCTTTATTCCTGAAACAACCAAATTTCCAACGTCAAATCAGACAAGCTAGGCTTTTTCCCTAGCAAAGTTAGGCAATACTGCCTAATCAATGAAGCTGAATTCATTGAGAATGGGAATTTTCCATTCTCACACAGTCCAGTGGCTGGGTTTTTTGTTTTTTGGGGTTTTTTGCAGGGAATGATGGCAGCAGCTAATACTTCTTAGAAGTAATAATTCTCTCAATCATGCTGCTCCTTGAAGATAGGCATGAATTTGAGCAAACTCTGGGAGATAGCAAAGGAAGGTGGAATTTGGTGTCCTATAGCCCATGGGGTCGCAAAGTGTCAGACACTACTTGGCGACTGAACAAAAACAACACCCCCTTAAAGATATTACAGCAGAGAAATGCTGTACTACTAACTAGCAGAAGATATTACAGCAGAGAAATGCTGTACTACTTACTAGCAGTTAGGAACTATGTTCTCTGAACCAAAGGAAAGCTAACTAAAGACTAAGACTAGACCACTCACTAAAATAGAACTGAACTCCAAATAAAGAAAACAATTGTCTATTCTACTGGTGGTAAGAGAAATGTAAATCTTCCTTCAAAGCAGGAGCTACCTTTTTGGTTTTGCTTACCAAAACAGCAGTATCTAGGGTTTGCCAGGATGCAGTAACATACATTGCTAGGAGGCACATTAATTGGTACAAAGCTTGCTGGGGACAAATTAGCAATATAACATGAAAACTTTAAAAATGTGCATAACTTTTTATTCAGAAAGTCCACACCTACGATTTTATTCCATCTCCCTCAAAATTATAGATGCAAAATAATCTATCTTACAAATATATTCATTTTCTATTGCTGTGTAACAAATTAACAGACATTTAGGTGGGCTGCTGTCTATGGGGTTGCACAGAGTCGGACATGACTGAAGCGACTTAGCAGCAGCAGCAGAAGCAGCAGTAGCTTAAAACAATATCCATTTATTATCTCACAGAACTAGCCAGAAGTCCAGGTGGACTTAACTGAGTCCTCTGCTTAGTATCTTAGAGGGCTGAAATCAAGATGCCAGTCAGGCTAGGCTCTATCTATAAGCTGGGGGAGAATTTGCTTCCAAGTTCATTCAGGTTATCTGTGGGGTTCCCTGATAGCTCAGTTGATAATGCAGGAGACCCTGGTTTGATTCCTGGGTCAGGAAGATCCGCTCGAGAAGGGGTAGGCTACCCACTCCAGGATTCTTGGGCTCCCCTTGTGGCTCAGCTGGTAAAGAATTCAGACTTCTGTGGTTGTAGGACTGAGGTCCCTGGTTTTTTTGTTGACTGTGAGCAGAGATTACCCTTAGCTCTTAGAGGCCTCTCTCAGATACTGGCCTGGGGTCCTCTTTATTTCAGCAATAGAGAACCTTTCTCACGTCAAATCTCTCTCAAGCTTTAAATCTCTCTAATTTCCTCTGCTGCCATCAGCTAGAGAAAACGCTATGCTTTTAAAAGGTTCATGTAACCCAGTTAAACTTGAAGGCTTTTGGACTGCAAAGGAAACCATCAACAAAATGAAAAGACAGCTTACTTATGAATGATGTGACCAAGAAGGGGATAATATCCAAACTATATAAATCGCCCATACAGCTCAATACCAAGAACCAAACAGCCCAGTTAAAAATAGGCAGAAGATCTGATTAGACACTTTTCCAAAGAAGATACACAGACGGCCAACAGGCACATGAAATGATGCTCAACATCATAATCCTCAGGAAAAGGCAAATCAGAACCACAACAGGATATCACCTCATACCTGTCAGAAAGGCTATCATCAAAAACAATAACAAACGCTGGCAACAATGAGGAGAAAAGGAAACCTTTGTACACTGTTGGCAGAAATGTAAATTGGTTTAACAATATGGAATATAGTATGGAGGTTTTTCAAAAAACTAGAAATAAACTACCATATGATCCAGCAATTCAGTGCTGTGTGTATGTGTGTGTGTGTGTGTGTGTGAAGAAAACAAAGACATTAATTTGAAAAGATACACACACCTCACTGTTAATAACAGCATCACTTACAATAGCCAGGCTATGGAAGCAACCTAAGTGTCTATATCAGGTGAATGGATAAAGATGTATATTCTGTGTAAATACATAATAGAATATTGCTTAGCACAAAAAAGAATGAAATTTTGCCATCTGCAAAAATGTGGATGGACCTAGGGGGTATTACGCTTTGTGAAATAAGTCAGGGAAAGACAAACACTCTCTTGACACATTCATGTAGAGTCTAAAACAAAGGAATGTATATAACAAAACAGAGACAGACTCACAGATACAGAGAACATACTAGTGATTACCAGTGAGGAGAGGGGAGGAGGAGGGCAAGGTAGGGATTAAGAGATACAAACTGCTATGCATAAAATAAATAAGCAGATATATTGTATAGCACCGGAAAATGTAGCTATTATTTTGTAATGACTTTAAATGGAGTCTAATCTATAGAAATATTGAATCACTATTTTGTACATTTGAAACTAATATTGCAAATCAATTATACTTCAATAAAATAAATAAAATATAAGATTCATGTAGTCAGTTTAGGACTAGCCAGATTAACTTCGTTTTGAGTAACTCAAAGTCAATGAGTAGTTACTTCAATTACATCTGCAAAATTCCTCTTGCATAAAATATAACATAATCATAGAATGATATCCTAACATGTTCACAGAGGATGGAATTATACAAGGTGAAAGTCATTGGAATTCATCTTAGAATTATACCACACAAGACTATTTCCTACATGGTTGTTTTATAATTATAGAGAAAACTTAAAGTAATCCAAATCTGTAACAAAAAAGATCAGATAAATAACTTAAGGAATCTCTATATGTTAAAATAGTATAGATGTGTATAAGAGACAGCCTCATACCTGTCAGAAAGGCTATCATCAAAAACAATAACAAACGCTGGCAACAATGAGGAGAAAAGGAAACCTTTGTACACTGTTGGCAGAAATGTAAATTGGTTTAACAATATGGAATATAGTATGGAGGTTTTTCAAAAAACTAGAAATAAACTACCATATGATCCAGCAATTCAGTGCTGTGTGTATGTGTGTGTGTGTGTGTGTGTGAAGAAAACAAAGACATTAATTTGAAAAGATACACACACCTCACTGTTAATAACAGCATCACTTACAATAGCCAGGCTATGGAAGCAACCTAAGTGTCTATATCAGGTGAATGGATAAAGATGTATATTCTCTTGAGGGCAGAGGCTCATGGCTATTCCCACAGTGCTTAGTGCCCAGCTAACTGTAGGTTCCCAACAACAATTTGTTAAATGAAGAGAAAATATTTGCATAATATATTGACCAAAATGTTGATGTTAACTGTAGACAATGGAATTATAAGTTTTTTCCTTTGTAATTAAAACAATTTCTACTTTATGTTCTACCCATTCTACTTTTCATGGGCTTATTTAAATATTGCATTAATCAGTACCCTTTAATAAAGGGTTTACTTTCAGGGAATTACACTGTGCAATCAGTAACTAAATACATCTTCATGAAAAGGAAGCTGTCGATAAAGAGTGATGAAATTACTGCAACACTACCAGAATTCCTCTAGAAAAGACCTGAAGGTCACACCTTCTCTCTTTTGAGGAAATAACATTGATGAGCAGAATATAGTACTCAACATCTAAAGCAAAGAGAAAAGATTATGCCCATTGAATTCACTTGTAAAGGGAAAATAACAATATCCTTTAACCCATTGCCTGCTTTTCTTCCTGGTCAATAAATAAAAAATAGGCTGCTATAGTTTCTCTATAAGCCAAGCAAATAAATGGTACCTGATTTTTCTAAAGTGGAGTGATAGCCAATAGCAGTGCAAAGGTAAGGGATTAGATAAGTCCCCGTCATAGCATATATGGCAGGCAGCTATTCCCTTCTCGTTATACCTCTCCAAACACAATGCCAATTAAAAGAAAAATAGTAATCTTCTATTCTTCCCAAGGAGAATGGGCAGGAAGAATTCCCCAAGCTGTAGGGAAACAGGGAGAGAGAAAGCGAGGGAGGGGGAGGGAGGGGTCAAGGGAAAGGGGGAGGGAGGGAAGCAAAGAGTGAGAGAATCTCCATCTAAGTAGGATTCGTTTTAAAATAGTCTTTTGAGTCAGCATGAAAAAACTTCTCCAAACCCAAGAATAATAGCTGCTACTTCCTTTTTCCCCAAAGAAAGTGCGTAGACTTTCACTGTTTTCCATCACCAGCTGGAGTAATTTCCAGTGGATCCTTCAGGTCTTCCTACTTTCTAATTTCCCTGGGGGTAGCAAAAATCATAGCAGGATTAATCCTGTGTATCGGCTTGCACAGCATAACACTATGTATGAACACAAGGACTAACTGTGCACACTACCAGAATCACACTGGACCAGAGAGTACCTACAATGATTCACAGCACCCTCACCAAGTAGAAGTAAGCATTAGTTCCAAACATATCTGAATTTCTCTCAAAACAGCAGCTGCCAAGAAAACGATCCATCGAAGGACAAATAACTAAACCAAATGTCTACCTTTTTAATATCAGAAGTACTGCGGAGCTTAACGGTCTAATAGATAACTTTAGTTAAATGTCCCCACACTCAAGAGACAGCTGGCAGGAGTCTTTACAGCCCCAGCAGCCCAAACAGTTAAGCAGGTATCTTTCTAGCACCACTGAGCACTGTCACCCACCTCTTCCTAGTCATCCTTCTGAAACTCTAATCCTTTACTTGCTACTAAGTTCCATTCTGTTCCTATATAATAAAAGCAGTAATTATTCTAGATGGGGATCCTTCTCTGATAATTGAGAAGACTAACGGGAACGCTCCGAACCAGAAAATCCACAGTAAACTGTAGAACTAGAGCTGAATGAACGAATATACGTATTCATCCGTTTCCTCTGGAGGAGGGCACGACAACCCGCTCCAGTATTCTCCAATGGAGAAGCCCCATGGAGGAGGAACCTGGCGAGCTACAGCCCATGGGATAGTTAAGGGTCCGACACGACTGAAGCGATTCAGAATGCAACCACAGAATTATGTTTTGGGATTTCACTATGGTTTTTGTCAGAGAAGGTGTCCTGGAAATCTCAGGCAATAAATATTGGTATTTACTTCTGAAACATTTGTAGTGCATTTACTTTCACAGATACAGGATAGGTATTTGTACGGGGATGTATGTATGGTTCACTATGCTGAAACTCCCTACAAATCCAGAGAGGCAGACTTCTGCCTTCGGGCACTTGGCCAATAAAAATGTCTTGTCAGCCAGTTTGACAAGGCAGGTGAGAAGTCTGGTCTAGAGGGATAGATTCCACAGACTGCGCTGTTACCTTTGGCATTTCTGCAAGTGACAGGGTTGTCAAAAGCAGTCTAGAACCTGGAAGGGAGACCAGCGCGGCTGGAACGCCGGTGTGTACTGTATGCAAATGAGCTTCAAGTGTCTAGCACGCCTGCGGAGCCGCAGTGTGAGGGGACAGGCAGAACAGCCGAAGTGCAGCTGGGGCCTTCACTTAGGAGACTACAACGGGATCCGAGAGGGCTGTTCGGAGGTCTCTGTAGACAGGGAAGTGATCTATTAAGCAATTGGGCAAGCAAAGAAAGCAGAAACCTGTCGTCTGAGTAAAGAGGATCAGGAGAGAAAAGTATCACGGATCCACTCTTCGAGCAAGCAGAGCAGAAAGTGATCACAAAGACCCCAAATCATAACTCAGGGATGCTGAACAAGGGAGTCTAGTCTGTAGTCTGGTCGTCCAGGAGTGGGCGGGCGTGAGCGGACAGCGGGGGCGGGCACTGGGGAAGGAGAGTGAGGCACCCGCATCCCGTCTGCTCCCTAAACCCCGCATTCCTTCCACCCTCTCAACGCCCGCGGAGTTGGAATAACCTTCTGCGTGCTCTCCGGCAGTTGAGAAAGAAGCTTTTGCTCTCCTGGGATTGCGAGGCGTCCTCCCGCCCCCGGCTCACCATCTGTTGGGGGAAAGCCTAACGCGTGAGACTGAGGTGTGTGAGTGAGAAAGTTATGCTAAAGGCTCCTGGACCTCCAGGCTCCACTCAGGACCAGGCCCGCGCGCCCTGGGGCAAGCTCGGGCAGGTGCATCTGTACCCGGGCTCACACCCTTCCAGGACCCGGCCGCAGCCAGAAAATTACCCGGGCAACGGCGCCGGCTGAGTCTCTGATGTGGTTGCTAGGGCCGCAGTGGGCGGGACGGGGCCCGCCCCCTGGAGAGGGGACCTCGCGGAAGGTGCGCTGGCACCATCGAGACGCGGCTGGGCTGGCCAGATTGAGGGAGAGAGAGGCCGTCCAGGGCCGCGGACAACGCTACTTCCGGTCCCCTCACTTCCGGCTCCGCTGCTCCGGGTGCAGGAGGTGTAGGCCGCCGCCGGGGGAGAGGCTCCCAGTCCGGGCAGTCTCGGAGGTTGGTTAGGGTGAGGCTGTGACAGTTGCAGTTGCTCCCCGCCCCGGAGGAGCCGAGGTGCGTGGCAGGAGGGGAAGAAGGAAAAGGGCCAGGTCGCGTTTCCGCTCACTTCTGGCCAGGGCTGAGGCGACTTCAGGGAGCAGAGGCCGGGGTAATCCTCGACGTGAGTGCTGCCGGCTTCCCTGCAGACAGGTGAGGGCGGAGCTGGCCTGCCGGGAAGGAGGCGGGGGAAGGCTGCTTGGAGCTGGTTGCCCGGCCAGACACGTTGCCTCTGGGGTTCGCTGTTCCATACTCTCACAGGGCACTCCTGTCCTTAGACTGTGTGTGCCATCTCTCTCTACCCAGGTACTCGGCCTTGGATTTCTACCCCTTCGTCCCTCTTGTCACCCTGAGTGTGCCCCCGAAACAGCCGAGTGAAGAGCTAGGACCGGCCCTCCCAGGGCGGCACCCTCCCGGTTGTAAATGCATTGAGTGGAGAAAGGGACTGCAGGATCCGGGTCTTTTCGACTGAGTTTTCGAGTGGGCCACCCTCAGGTTCGGTATCCAGCCTGTATTGCTGATCTTCTTTCCCTGCATCCGCCACTTCCTGTCTCCCGCAGCGATAGTCCCTGCTGGAGGTTCCTCGGGCTGTGGTGCAGGGAGGAGCTTTGCCTAGGAAATGCCCCAAGCCTGACGGTGCTGGCGAGAACGTCCGAGGAATGCTGGAGTTTGGGAAGGAAGTTATGCTTTCGTCTCGTCCGTTCCTCTTTGCCAAGTTACTACTGTTTACGTGTCTAGGGAAAAGGAAAGAGAGTTTGTTTTTTTTTAAAGAACAGTTTCTAGACGCTTTTCCTTTTTACTTTATTATTACTTCCTTTGTGTTCTTATCCGCCCTCTTGGGCACTTTGATCTCAAAAAGTTTGTAGTTTCCACTCCTGCACATCCTTCCTAACCACCCCCCTTTTAGGATTTCTTTCCCCCTCCCTTCCTTTTCTCCTCAATTAAAACATGTAATTTCTCTGAGTCGGTTCTTAAGGAAGAAAAAGATGGAAGATTTGAAGGGCTTTTGTTAAACTTGTGCAAAAGTGGCAGGTGTGTATGTGTGTGTTCCCATTTGCTGTTTAATCTCACTGGTGTGGGAATGTGCATAAGAATTGGTTATGTTAAATCCTTCCTGTGTTAAGGCTGCAGGAGTTGGCCCTTTTTATTGCTGCTCTTTCGATTTGAAGGCAACAGATTACATGTCAGTACTGTTTTAATCCCACTTTTGTTTTTCCTTGCTCAACCCTCCCTCCCAGCCACCAGGTTTAACACTCCTTAATTGAGAAAACAGCAAATATTTCTAATTTTATTTTATGCTTTGGATTAAAATCTCTGCCTCAGTTACTTTCCTTCTTTTTCAGATTGATTAGTTTGCCTAAATCCTGGGTCATGCCTTAGGGAGTCCATGGTGTGTGAGTTTCAGGGGACTTCCTCATCCCCACTCCTGAAATTATGGGCAAAGTTTTGTTTCAGTGCATTTTCTCCCCTCTGAAGAAAATTGTTAAATGAGATATATAACCTCCAGTAGATTAAAAACCACTCCTTAGGCAATGTCTTCTTGAAGTAATGAAAACCTTGTGTGTGTGTGTGTGTGTGTGTGTGTGTGTGTGTGTGTGTGTAGCTTTTTTTTTTTCTCTTTTCAAACTCTACATAGCTAGTTTGGGCACCATGGAGAGTAGAATGCAGAGATTCTAGCTTTATAGTGATGAAATCTCTAGGTACCTCAGAAATTCAGTGTTTCTAAATTCTTTCGTAGACCTAGAGAAGGAAGTAAGGCTGCCTACTTATTTAGTTCCTGATTTGTGGTTTTGAGGTTTCTTTTTAGGGATAGCTCTTTGTAGCCAATGTTGTAGAGATCCAGTGGATTTATAAATTGATATGTTTATGATTATTGATCTATATTAAATATCACAAACCCACTGGGTACAGCTCAGTAAAAGTTTAAACTTCTACTGTACTTTATTTTCATTTTCTTATTTTTCACTTAAGATATCTACTTTGGTCTTCAGCTTATTTAGAAAGGGCAAAGCATGTTTCACTGGTTGGTCCCTAAGTCTTTGGCATGTTGCTGCTCATCTTGACATTTCCCTTCTCTCTATATTACCTCTAGATTAAGAATTTAATGATAATTCTCTTTTGTGAATAAATTAGTATCCTTCCAAAGTTAATGTAAGTTTAGAGTGCATATTGAAATTTACTGATTTGATGAAGTGTTTGTTGATCAAGTGTTGACCTTCTAAAATGTTTGACGCCTATTTTATACAATGTTTAAACTTGAAGAGAACTATACAGCTCATCATAGTCCATACAGAGTGACCAGTGTCTTCTGCTCAAAAATTTATTGTCCCTCTATCTAGCATCCTTACTTTGGTGGGGGGCAACAGAAAACATACCTTTATAAAAAAATCAACCATGCTGAATTGGTTTCCTTCTAAGGTAATGAGGAAGCCAGAAGACTGATACCTGGCGCCGTACGTCTTTCTGCTTGCTGTGGGCTGGGCATCGTGCTGGGTGCTTTGTGTGACCACCTACCTCATCCCACCCTCGCAGCAGCCGTGTAACTCAGCTAAGCTTTTCATTTCTGTAGATTAAGAGGGGCTTCTCAGGTGGTGCAGTGGTAAATAATCTGCCTGCCAGTGCAGGATATGCAATAGACACAGTCCCAAGGTCGGGAGGATCCCATGGAAGAGGACGTGGCAACCCACACCAGTATTTCTGCCTGGAGAATTCCATGAACGGAGGAGCCTGCCGGGCTACGGTCTATAGGGTTGCAAAGAGTCGGACACGACTAAGTGAGCACGCACACAGAGAAATTGGAACTAAATGATTAACTGAAGCTAATCTGCTCAGAATTACACTGGGGGAGCCAGGGTTGAACCTGGGTTATCTGAATCCAGACTGAGCTGCTGAATCCAGATGACTGCTGCTAGCATGTCTTCTTCACATCTTTTTTGGTACAAGCTGGAGGTATCTGACCTGATTTTCTCTCAGACATTAAGAAGGTCTCTTCCTTTATTAATTTTCAACAGTTGAACACCTGATTTCATGTCAAAAAGTATGACAAAAAGAAATGAATTTGGAGGAGTCCTATGGAGTGTTATTTGATAGTTTTCCTATGGGGTAGATATAAATCTCTGT